>MU224711.1:96992-115636 GCA_018584345.1 Thuja plicata
ATTATATTATTCTTAATTAATAATTGATTGATGAAACATTATAAGATTGATTAAATTATAATTAATGGGAAGAGGCATGTCCTTTTTTATAAATAATAATGAATAGACATGTCCCATGAAGGGACATGTCTCACCTATCGTCATTTCCAATATAAATGAAAGAGAGATTGTTGCATTTGGAAAACACATACAACATAGAGCTATTACATTTGCAGATATCCTAAAACTTAACATGGTATCAGAGCTAGTCTGCAAATGTAAGAGAGTAGTTTGTTGATGGTGAATGTGTGACTGTCTTAGAAAATACAGTCTCAGTAAAAGGACCATATCTCACCAATCCATTGGTGGATTTTGCTAAATTTCGGAAATGTTGGTGAAAAACTAATTTCAAAGAATCTCACCGAAGCGATTAGAGAGAAAGTCTTGGATTCAAAAGTTATGAAAAAATGTGTACGGGTCTATGTGAAATTCCTGAAAGTGACTTTCATTAAAGAGATATATTAATTTGTTATGATCGTGGTCAAGCATTAACAAAGAAACATGCATTCAAGGAAGGGTGTCTCTTTCTAGAAAGAAAGCATCGATTATAGAGTGTCACCTCTATTGGAGAAATGAAGTCATTTCATAAGACATGAGAATTGTTCAATGATCTAAGAGTGGGAATTGTACATTGTGGAAGGAGAAAACTAACCAATGTTACATTTCCATTTGAACAATCCTTAGTGGGGAGATAATTCAAAGGGGAGATGTCTCTCAAATAATGTGAGAAGGTGTTTTATGATTTGATGTATATGGACCTTCATTGAAGCAACTTGTGTCAAGGATGTTGATGCGTAGATAAGTATTTATTATCCTTGAGTATTACATTTATCTACTCATTATAGTCTCTCTCTCTCATTTGTATTTCTATACGTACTATAAGAGCTATTTTCCTTGATCTTTTCCGGAGATGCTCTTGCATGAAAAAGAAGATTGATATCAGATTCAGAGGGAGTCTGACTCTTCAGAGGTAACTTTGGACGAGGAGCTAAGAAGATTGATATCAGACTCAGAGGGAGTATGACAGTTCATCTTAAGCAATCTTGGATGATCAACAAATTGATATCTGCTCAATGAGTTCTTCTATGTGAGAGAAGTTCGAGGTGAAATCTCTTGTTCTCACCCTCTGCATTGAGGCATGATGGATGTCATGTGTGTGACTCCATATTTTTTATGGGCCTGCCCCCTGTGTACATCATGAGGAAGTGACGACTTCCAAATGATTATCACTTGTATTTGTAAGAGTTATTGAAAGGTGACGATCTTACAATAACTTGACCTTCTATTGTGATAGACATCGTGTGATGACTGAAACAGATCACAATAGATGATTTCCTGCATGGTGGATTTAGTTCCTTAAACAAAACATTGACCTTCTATTGTGATAGAGATCGTGTGATGGCTGCAACACATTACAATAGATGATTTCCTGCATGGTGGATTCAGTTCTTTAAACAGACCATTGACCTTCTATTGTGATAGACATCGTGTGATGGCTGAAACAAACCACAATAGATAATTTCCTGCATGGTGGATTCAGTTCCTTAAGCAGACCATTGACCTTCTATTGTGATAGGCATTGTGTGATGGCTAAAACAGATCACAATAGATGATTTCCTGCATGGTGGATTCAGTTCCTTAAACAGACCATTGACCTTCTATTGTGATAGACATTGTGTGATGGCTGAAATAGATCACAATAGATGATACCTTACATTAAGGATACATTACCTATGGAAATTTTTGAGTTATGGTGAATATCATGAGACTTGATATTCTTGGTCAGACCATATCTCTGATATCATATTGAGGTGATATCTAAAACATTCTTTGAGTTATGGTGAATATCACGAGACTTGATATTCTTGGTCAGATCATATCTCTTGATATCATGATGAAGTGGCATCTTCTCTCTTAAAAGTAATGGATCTTTTGTGAATTGCATTTTGATAAATTTTATCTTCCCTAGCTAAGAGGGAGTGTTAATGTTTGTAGCTTCAATCGTATGATCATTAGAATACATATAATATATGTTGATTAATAATAATATAATATATATGTTATATTATTATTAATCATATGAAATTTAATATTTAATATTAAATTATTATATTATTCTTAATTAATAATTGATTGATGAAACATTATAAGATTGATTAAATTATAATTAATGGGAAGAGGCATGTCCTTTCTTATAAATAATAATGAATAGACATGTCCCATAAAGGGACATATCTCTCCTATCCTCATTCTCAATATAAACGAAAGAGAGATTGTTGCATTTGGAAAACACATACAACATAGAGTGCTATTACATTTGCAGATATCCTAAAACTTAACACTAAGAAAGCAAACAAATGCCTTAATTAAGGATATGGAAAAACAGAGACAAACTCAAGAAAGATTAAATGCAAGACTTTTAGATCTTGCAACTGTCGATAAAGCAACAAACTACCATGATTAACAAAGGATTGCAGAGAGAGTTTTGGGGTATCGGGTTCTCTAGTGATTAGCACAATGACAGATGATATGGATCAGGTTGTTGAGAGGCCTAAGGTAGGAGTGCATTCGTTGGAGAATTGTGTGTCAGTTCATGACACTACTCCCTCTGATTCACAGGACGGGGACAAGGTATTATCTGGTTTGGAGACGAGCTCTCATGATGATTTGTTTCTTCCTGTCGGGAGCAAATCTATTCCTTCGTCTCATACAACTGATCGTGATAGGCAGTTGGCAGTGCCACAGTTTCCAAGGGATTAGTTGTGGGTTGCAAGGAAGCAGGTTGATGCTGCTTATAATTTCTACTGCACGGAGTCATTTATGGAGTACTTGCTTGAGAGTTTGGTTTTGTGGGAGGGACCCTTCATGACTTTTGATGGTACACTCATCTGGGGTTCTCGCGGTATTCATCTTTTAGTGGGAAAGATTGTAGATACTTTGACTACAATGCTTCCTCACAGGGATTTTGTGGTTGGGTTTGCTGAGCGGGTTACACAGGATCCTGCCCAACCAGTTGTTCGGAGTCAGAGACTAGAGCCCTCTCTTGATTCTCGGTTGGATTTTGATGAGCCTATGACAGGGATTGGAGCATTTCACCATGGTTATATAGTGAGGAGCGCTCATCACTTCTCTTTTGACCCATCGATTGAGGACTTGTTTGCTCGACGGTGTGGGTTGGCTCCGGGGTTATACCATTCTTTTGAGGATGGGTTTACTCCATTAGTAGTTGATGGGGTGGGTTACTGCAAGTTAGCAGGAGGCGACTTGCAGGGTTCGTATATCTATGATGATTTTGCAGAGGATGGATATCTGAGTTACAAGAGTACTTGTCCATGTTGCACAGATGGGTTTCATACACAGAGCAATTTAGTAGGATGTGCAGGGATTTTTGTTCTGTCAGATGATTTTGGATATCCATTTTTCTTTGTTATGGATGGTTGTGAGTTTCATCTCTACTAGGATCCAGGTAGTGACAGGTTTGGCACTGCGGATTGTGTGGGTCACTATGGTTGGCATGGTGACAGTGTGTTTCAGTTGGCTCAGTGGACGGTGATTTCATCACAGGAGTTTGCAAAGGATCACAGGGACATTACTCCATTCTATCCTTGGGATCTGGGTGGACTTCTGTGTTTTGTTTTTTGAGATTGCTTGGGGACAAGCAATTTCAGGAAGGGAGGACTGTAATGTCCCCGTGTTTAGGCACATGGGATTAGCTGATTTCTGACCCTCGTAGGCTAATCAGGATGTTGGAATGGGTCGTGTGGCAGAGCCAGTGGTCCGTTTCCACTCTGGAGGTCTGTGATGCCAGGATTGTTCTTTGTTTGAGTCCGATTGACATGCTTACTATTTATAGTAAGTGCTTATTTTGGGGGATCATCATGATTGCTATTTTTAGCAAGGCGTCTGTGCATTGGTATCAGTGGAGTTGTGGAGTTAGTTGCAGAGTTTCCGATTTGAGGGACTTACTATTTATAGTAAGTCTATTTCTGGCAGTGTTTATATATGGCAGGGCATTATAGCGTTTGGCTCGGGTAGTGAATTTCTGAGTGGCGAGTTATTCATCCGGGAGTTTTAATAAGCTATTTGATAATTGATGATTATTAATTAAGTTGTACTTAATTAATAATAAAAGAGTTTATTGTTTATTGCCAAAGTATTAAATGTTTTCTTATAAAGTCTTGGAGAGAAATATGATTAAAAAAATATATATTTCAAACTCATGAAATGCATTTGGGAAGAAAAGCTAAGGATTGCTTTTTAGTTATGCAAAGCGTAAAGTTGAAGATTAGGGATCGATTTGTGAAGAAGACTTTATAAAGGCTTTTGGGAGAATTCGAAATCATTCATTGATCATGCTATTCATTATTCGTGTTTGTTATATTTGGTTTTTGGAGTTCTTTGGAGTTAAGGGTTTATAAGAAATTCAACCAGTAAAGAAATTGTAAATTTCTTGCTGTTTTCTTGCGCTTTGAATCAACGTTCAACGTTGATGAATTGTGGAGCATTGTTGAGTGTGGGAAGTCATGGTAATGGCGCGAGTTTATGGGGTTTGTTATTGGCTCATTGCTGAGTGTGGGCAGTCATGGTTAGCAGCCGCCCTCTTTTCCATCAGCCGCGGCCAACATACAGAGGATGTGGAGATAGGTGTCTTCAGCCGCCATCTTCCAGAGGGTTTTAGACAACAACAAATCAATTCTCAGGTTTCTTCTTTCTATACATCAACGTTGAGAAGTGAAGTCATTAGGAGTCATTGTTATCAAATGTATTCGATTGGTGTTGATATTTTGTAATAGGGGTTTCGACTTAAAATCTAATAGACTGCATTGTAATTTGATCCTTGTATGGATATTGTTTTTTTATGAACGGGATTAAGTTGTTAAGGAATATTTGTGATGTAATTGCTCTTACCTGGCAAACTGTTTAAAATAAATTCATATAACATTTCAATTCCAAAACAAATAAAACTTTTGCGAGTAAATTTAGAGATAGAGCTAGGCAATCTCTTTACATGGTGGACTCCTCGTGTGTTGATGACAATGACTCTGATTCTTTGGGATTTTCTAGATCTTTTGAGGATGCCTTGGGTCTCCTCACTAAGTATGGTTGGTGTCTTCTTCCTCTTTGCGAGTCTTTAGATCTTGTGGTCCTATCTTGTTTCCCGAATTCCCACTATTTCTATTATAGACCTCATGGTGGTGGGGCCAACGTGGTTGATTACGTGCTCTCTAGTCGGTCATTCCTCCATTCCATTCGCCATTTCTCCATCACTCCCATTCCTCTTGCAGACCATGCCCTCCTTAGTCTCTCCCTCATGACCCTCTCCCCCCACCTTGTCCCTTCCTCATCCCCTCTGCCTACTTCTCCCACCTAGACCCTGTTCAGGTGTAAGGATGGGAACCCCATCCTCTTCTTCCACCATCTCAAACTCCTTCTCCCTCCCCTAGCCCAACTCTCCTCTTTTGAGTGCGCCACCTCCATGTTCGGTCGCTTCTCCACTTCTATGTGGGATGCTGCTCGTTTGTCCTTCCCTCACTTCACCACATCCCATCTTACCCCCTCCAGGTTGAGGAACACTTGCCCCATGAACAAATGGTATGATGACAATTGGAAAACCCTCCACTAGCTTATGCGTTCCACCTTTACCCATCAACACCCATCCTGTGCTGAGTTGCGTACTCACTATCGCCTTCTCCGCCGCAGGAAGCGCCTCTTCGTCTCCCAGCGTAGGAGAATTCTCTGCGCCTCCCTCATCCACTCCCCGAAGTCTTTTTGGCGCACTCTCCTCCCCCGCCGTTCCCCCATCACCCCCGCGCTTGACCTTGGTTGCTTGATTTCCCACACCTATGAGCTTTATGATATTTCGGGCCAGGCTTTCATCCAGGCCACCCCCCCCATTGCCATATCTTCACGTGCATGAATGTCACAGATGCAGTTAGGATCATGAGCAATAGTAGAGCGGCCTATGAGGAGGGTTTCTAGGTTGAGTTTTTCAAACATGGCCTTTCTATTCTTGGTGGGTACTTAGCTGATCTCTTCAATCAGGTGGTTTGTTTGGGATTTCCCCCCTCTTGGTCTCACCACATCATCTACCCGATCCACAAATCGGGTGCAGTTTCAGACCCCAATAACTACAGGACTATTATGGTTGGACACACTTTCTCCAAGCTGTATGCCACTGTTCTTCACACTCTTCTGTCCAGATTTTTGGATCAGTGTTCTGTTTGTGCTAGGGGCAGGCTGGATTTAGACCAGGCCATCAGACTATGGATCATATTCTCACGCTTCGAGCTATTATTGAGGAGGCTCACAACTGCTCCTCGAAGGTGTACTGCTGCTTTATGGACTTCTGCAAGGCCTTTGATTCTGTCCCGAGGACGACCCTATTTCAGAGGCTTTGAGACATTGACATCTCCGAGATCCTTTTGACAACTATTATGAGATTATACGAGGGGGTCCTTGGTCGTCTCAGGACTCCGTATGGGTTTTCGAACTTCATTAGGAGCGCTATCGTGGTCAAGCAAGGCTGCCCTTGTGCCCTACATTGTTCGGCATTTACATTGATGAGTTGGAGGGCTTCCTTTAGGAGCACACTCTTGCGGGGAACGGTTGCCTCCTCCATTAGGTTTTGATCTCTATTCTACTCTTTGTTGATGATGTTGTCCTCTTGGAATCCTCTCTTGATGGTCTGCATAGATAGTTGGATAACCTTGCCTCTTTTTGTGACTTGTGACATCTTACGGTTAATTTGGGGAAAACTAAGGTTATGGTTTTCAATGGGTCAAGACCTGTTATCTCCACTTGTATTACAGGGTAGGGGAAGTGGAGATCACTTCTTGCACTTACTTGGGAGTCAAGTTCTCTAGTCCTCGTTTTAGCATGAGACCAACCCTCCAGCCTCGTATCAACAAGGGTTACAACTCTTTGACTCTTCTTGAGAGAGTTTTTTCGGCAGCACTTTCAGGACACTACGTCCAAGATGTCCCTCATGGACACTCTGATCAGACGCATTGTTCTCTATAGCTCTATTGTTTGGGGTCCTTCCTTGCTGTGGTTGGATTGGGCCTCTGTGGAGCGGGTTCAGACCAATCCTGTTTGGTGCATCATCAGGTGCAAGCAGTCCATGCCTCACAGTGTCATCCTGGCTGAGTTTGGGGTACACCCTTTCAGGTTTGAAGCCATCTTCGACTTGGTCTGGTTTATACATTGCCTCCGTGGTTTTGCCGATTCTTGGGAGGGGAAGCACATATACCCTTACCTGGCCTACTGTTCCTCGGAGTTGGTTGTTTCTGTCTCCTCGGGTCGTGATCATGGGTGGTTATTTGAGGCCTCGACCCTCCTTGGGTCTATTGGGATTTCGATGGATTGTCTTCCTTCCTGTACTCCCTTGACGTCGCTCCCCATCTCTTGCCCCCTAGACAGGAGCTGACAGGTACATTAGATTAGACATTTACAGGCAGTACATCTAGACTACTTGAGTCAACCCCGAAGGCCCCAAGATGGCGTTTTATGCGGACCACTTCCTTGAGATATGCGACGAGATCATTGTCGGTCGCTCCTATCTATCACACCATTGGTCCCACTCTCTTAGGATCTCTTCGGGCTCCTTTAGGGTGGGCTTCCACAGGCTTCGCTCTGAGATTGATCACCAGCTTGACAAAAATGACATGATTTGTCAGTTATGCAGTATTGGGGAGAGTGAGTCGGAGGAGCACTTCATTTTCCGCTGTCCTATTTACTATGAGATCCGTGGGAGATTTTGCTGCCTTTTCAGAGACATTTATGACCTTTCTGCCTTCTTCAAATTCATGGATCAGAATTGCCTTGTTGTCTATGTCTAGGAGGCCACTAGGCTTCGTGATAGCTCTTTTCAGCGTTAGCATCATGCATGCCTGCACACATCTTGGTCTATCACATCTTTTTTCTTTGGTCTCTCTGAGATGCGTGGTACCAAGAGGCAATTGGACCCACCCCGTTCCAGTCTCTCCAAATCCGTCAGACCTTAGAGGGATCCTTAGCTTCGACTTGCTTCTTCCACGTCCTCTCTGAGGTGGCCAGGTGTCTCGACTGGGTCCACAACTTACCCTTCGGTTCAGCGATTCTTCTCGGCAACTTAGGTCTCCTAGGGTGGTTGGGGGGTTTTCCCTCTTGGTCCACCCACACCCTCCCCTTCTTTCTCCTCGTCTCCGACTTTATTGTTCTCTTTGGTTTCTTGTTGCTTGAGCTTTATTTTTCTCTGGGTACTGTTTGGTGCCTTGGCTGCGGGCTGGGCCCTTGTGTTGTTTTCGGCAGTCCCTTTGACCCCTTTTGTGGTCATTTGTTGGACATTAATAAAGTTATCTTATCTTATCTTATGTTTTAGCATTTTGTCAAACAGTTTGCACACTTTATCTGATTTTTCGGTTTGTCAACAGTTTACATAATATGAAAATAATGGAACACTTGTTTGCAGGTTTCTTTTCGTGTTTATCTTTCACGAGTGTGCTTTCCAAATCATGACATACTAAAACTACACTAATTCTTGCAATCAGATTCAGAATATGCTAAAGGCTTGCGTGAGAACAATGTCTTAATTCAGACTGAAATAGATAACTGAATAATATTGAATTCACAACAGAAATCTGCTACGAGGGCATACAATTCTGACCTCAATCAATGAAGTAGCCTAGTTCTGATCTTCAACCCTCTGGAGTAGTTTGAAGGATTGCTTAGGTATATATGAAATGGTCTGATAAAGACTGCAGAGGTTGTTTCTGGAACTCTTTATGTTGAACACAATTCTTCTACTGAGAGGGTGGGGGAGAAGATAAAACTTTTGATCCTCAACAAATTAAAACTTCTGATGAACTTTATGAAACTTCAAACCAATAACTAAAAGAAATTGAAACTGATATAAGAAACAGATGCAATCACACAATAAAAATGATGCACAAGATTTTACGTGGAAACCCAGGATGGGAAAAACCATAGTGAGAAGCGCTGCTAGGATCTCCTCCCCTAATCTAGCCTCACAGTTGAAATGTTTACAAAGCTTTTAGGGCACCAACCCCAAGGAATCAGCAATTTCCTTACAAGAGTACGAACTCTTCCAAAATCACAATTCATTGATCTGAGTACCAACTCAAAAATTCTCAGAGCACCAACTCTAAGAATATTACAATCAGTAATTACAACTGATTACAAGTTCTGAGATTTCCCCTTACAAAATGAATAGACAAGCAATTACACATTGAATAGAGTTCAGATGTATTAAAACAGACGACAATAATCCCTTTGTAATATGAGATTCTAAATACAATCTGAAAGAATAAATCTGCAAATGTAACTTGACAAACTTCTCTTTGATATCTGAAACAAACTTGTTTACACTCTTTGAACAGATTTGATAGAACAAAAACAATTCCAAAATCAGAGCACTGTTAGAACTGTTATACCTGATCTTCAGACCTTTTCTTCCTTGAAATGTATCAATCTTTAGACACTGTTATATCTGATCTTCAGAATTCAGATTTTCTTCACTTTGCTATTGCAATTTTCTTAGTAATGAAACCGTTTCACACAATCTCGCTCAGTGATTCTCATACTCTATATCAGATATAATACTTTTAATGATACACATTCATTTTCATAGGACTTATATGATATGCTTCAATTTCCAAATCCCGTTACACACACACACACACACACACACTCAATTTACTTATTGAATACAACATTTAAATGGCACAATTCTTCTTCTTCATGGTGATGGTGACACAATCTAACCTTTAGATACTTGGTTTTTCCTTGCATTAGAGGGAAAAAAAGAGGAATCAAATTCATGAATATGACAACCGGAAGATAATTTGAGGACAACCTAACCTTTAGTTTAGGTACCTGGTTTTCTTCACATATTCCCTCTATCTGCAATATAAGAAAGTAGTTTTAACTAAATTGGAATCGGCTGGACAGTTAACCAACCTATACACCTGTCAACAACCGCACATGAACCCGAGTCTTCATTATATTCAGCGTGCCCTACTATGTTGAGAATCAGCACAGGTATTACTGATGGCTCCAAGAACGTATTGACTGTTCCCAGGTTGAGCGGTGTTACTCTGTAAGAATGAGGACTTTACTTGTTACGTAATAGCACCTCCTGGTATATGCTGGCATCTGCTATCTTAAAGCCCGATACTAACTGTGTTCAAGATTACTGTGTCAAGTTTTTCTCTTGGGGCAATAACATTTGATCCTCAAACTGCCTTCGGGATTCCAAACTCACATATTGTGATTTCCTTATGGACACAGATGTTGCTATAATGATGTGTGCTTGCTGAATAGATTATGACGCACTTCCACTGAGTGCGCTGGGAAATATTTCCTGTATCTAAATGCCCTGATAATATTCACCTTCGGGAGTTTATGTAGCTTTAGTGCCGTTCCTTATAAACTCATGTACAGTGTCATATAAGAACCATATCACCTTCCAACGCTGTTTCAGAAAATGACTATTATATTTGCACCCATACAAATTTCCTTAGTCAATGGACATATATCTCCCTCCCTGCTCCGTCGGGTATGAATGTGTCCGTCACCTTCGATAGTCCAGTTGATCATAGATAATAACAATTCATCCTCAGGTTACCAACAAACAACACAAACTCTTGATATTATATAGAACAACTATTGAAGGTATTCCATAAATCTCCAATGCTTCATTAAATATAAATCAAATAGTATGCTGTAAGAATGAATGCCTTCATACCTCTGATTCCATCAACAAAAAAGACTCCATTGCTAGCAAACTGAAGACTCTGATTGAACCTTCCAAGTGCACCTAGGCCAAGTCTTGTTTGTGTTTAGATATGTTCTTTATCATTTCAATCTTCAGATTTTATTGTAACTTCTGCTTGTCATTTAGAATTGTAAGCACAATCTTTGACATCAATGACAAAAATGAAAACTTCACACCATAGTTCAAAATATTGTTATCGGCAACTTATCGCCAAGGGCAAAAAAAAAATATCGGAGATAAACCGGCAACTTATCGGCAAAAATATTGGGAACTTAAAAATTTGCTTAAATTTAATTTGAAATGCATTTTTTTGCAAATTGCTCTAAAACGCTGCAAATCACATTTTTTCCCCTTCAAACCCTTTTTTCCTCTCCCAAACACCAATTCGCAGACAAGAAAATGTGAAATAACTGCTCTTTGGGTCGTCAGTCCCGCTATTAGCAGACTGGCAGATATTTTGGCAAAATATTGCCAATATTTTGGCAATAAGTTAATGTTTTTTTCGGCGATAAGTACTCTGCCATAAATTTACGTGTTTTATCGTGACCTCCAACTTATCGCAATAAGTTTACTTGTCGGTGATATATCTGCCATATTTTAATCTATGCTTCACACAATTTCCGCAACAGTTATTCACTTTGTTTCTTCTTGTGGTAGCAAACCAATGTCATGCAGGGCAGGGTCTATGACTTTTGCCAACTTTTCACAAGATAGTCCTTTTACCAACTTCATAAAATCCCATGCTCTACAAAGGAGAGCTTCGACAACAATCAATATTCTACTAGTAGTGTTGAGATTCTTCAACAATGAATCATTGGCTCAGTCTTGGAAGAGAGTATGTTTTCTCAGTACCGAGGGAAATGCAATAAGTTCCCGTCACCCTCTGGAATCAAATACTTAGATCTTGTTGCTGTTGGAACTTTTATTAACTCCTCCAGAGCAATAAGGTGCGGCAACCATTATCTCAATATTTCCGCTCTAGCTCCTTGCTTCAATAAATCAATCTTTGAACTCCTCGCAACCTTCATGGAATAGTCTTCAGGTATTAATAATGCGCTTCCTTTCCTTGATGTTGCACTTTTTTAATCAAAGCCGGGAACCCTACTCTTCATTCCATCAACAATGACAAACTCTGAATAATTGTTCGGCAAATATTATTGTGGTTTCTAAGTCCTCCAATAACTCGGCATCATATATTTTAAACTTCCTCTATTAATATTATAGCTGCTGGCCCATGATAACTGAAATAATGAACTCCTAATCACTGCAATTATAAAATTCAAATCTTGAGCGCAAATCTGTCTTGAAGGGAGACTTCATGGATTTGCAAAGGAGACTAGGGTGGGTGTAATGTTCCAGACTACGTCCTTCGCCTTCGAATAGGAATGGAAGCCGTACCGAACAACTGAAGGCGTGCAGATCAGAGATCGCAGCGTTCAGCACCAGGCCGTACGGTAGCAGATCCGGAGGCTGTACGGTAGCAGAACAGGGAGGCCGTACGGCTAGTAGACAGGGCCGTACGGTGATAGAGTCAGGAGGCCGTACGGTGACAGAGTCCAGAGGCTGGAGGCCGTACGGTAATAAGGAAGGGTCCGTACGGTCGGCTGGCAGACAAGGCCGTACGGTATCAGAGAGGGCCGTACGGCTGGCAGACAAGGCCGTACGGTATCAGAGAGGGCCGTACGGATGGCAGACAAGGCAGAGAGGGCCGTACGGCTGGCAGATAATGGCGCACAGTAGCAGATAGGGCCGTACGGATAGCAGTCAGGGCCGTACAGTAGCAGTCAGGGCCGTACGGATAGCAGAGGAGGCCGTACAAAGAAGGGAAGGGCGCCAAGATACTCAATGAGTCTTCCGGAGGTTTGAAAGATGATTTCCTTTCGATTGATAATTACACAGAACAATACATCGATTGAATATGATGCCTACGAAGTATTATTGAATCAATTAATAGTGTTTCGGATTTGCCAGTTCCGATACAAGCAACAATAAGCAGAATAGGGTGAGGGCTGAATCCCACCGAAACTGCGGAAGACCAAGTAGGGAGGATCTTTCACCTCCGAAATGACGAAGAGCAGAACTCCAGCAGGAATTCGCAAATACAAATAAAATATCAAATCACAACATGAGAAATACATCCTAAAAGCTGTTCATAAATACCCGTCGGGAAAACCCCGGAGGTGTACAAATAAAGCCGACGCGGCAACACTAATCCCTACGTTAACATAAAAATGGGTCCGGGATAAGCTAAATCGACCGAGACCCAAATACAAGTTTATTTTATTTATTTAATAACGGGGACATTACAGTGGGAACTGAGCCACCACCGAAACTTGAAGTTCAGTGAGCTCTCAGAGCTCAACAAATGAAAATTGAATCCAAACAACCATCTCCAACTGAAAGCCACGTGATCCAAATTATATGCGCAGTTTCCCTCCTTATTAGCAAACTAGTCGGCTCAATATGAGAAAAGGTGGCCCCAAATTGCGTTTGATTCCAATGGGCCTTCTATTATTAATTTAATTCATTGTGAAATAAAGAGGGGACGTTACATCGTGATGGATGTACATTTGTTCAATATAAAATATTACAATCACTAATTAGTGTCATGCTTAAACGAATACAAAATTTCAACTGTAATTTACTATCTAAGAACCTGATAACATCACAAAAATACCTGAAAATGGCAGAACATATAAGCCTTAAAAAATGAGCCATGGTAGATATCTGTATGATCAGCACAGAAGCAACAAGCTTCATTTAAGAAGGGATAGAAAAGTTCTTATTTGTGTTTGTATTAGTTGTGAATATCAATTTAGAATTTAGTGCAAATTTTCAAAGGTTGAAAGCCAAAGAAAATCGGTCAAATTTCATTGAAAACAATGTCCACTGCTTTGAATGTCTTCTTGTCATCTTGAAACTCCTGGAATTGCATTTGTATGATTCCAGATGATTCAGCTTAAAATATATTGTGCCCTGCCCCAATCTGTAGACACATCGGTTTGCCCTAATCTGTCGAGTAGATTGGTTCAGGTTCTGATTTCACTTCCGGTACATTAGTTTAATGTTATTTGTTATTGTTTTATTCCGACTGCGTAAGTTAGGTTGGAGCACATTATTCATCCCATCTGTAAGTAGGGGATAGGTACAAGTCCAATTAACTGTTCTAGTATTATGATTAGGCAGACATTTTACAATCTTTATTCCATGGTGTAAAATATGCAACATTTTGTCTACTTGGAGAATTGTATTCTCAGAGGAAGGGGGCAGGAAGGTTTGAAGAGATATTTTCAATCTATTGGCATAATTTTACATGTTTAATAATCATTGAGGATGTTTGTGCTAGAACCTTGCCCACTTGAATGGAGGTTCGGCTATGTTTAAGGTAGTTCAAGGTAGGAGTTGCAGTAGTTGCTAGAGCTTCAACAACTGTTGAAATGATGACAAATGCAGACCTGAAGTGAGTGCGAAGGTTGAGGCCTGTAAGGCCAAGTTAATTATAAATGCAAAGTTGTTTGTGACAATTAAAAGTCTAATCTGAAGATCCAGATAGGGCACTTTGTCAAATTCATGGTGAAGGGTCTGTGAAAGTTATTACAGGTTTCCGCTAATACAGTAGTGACACAACTAAGGCTGGTGCAGTCAGTAATTACCTCATTGTTGCTAACTAGGATGAGATCCGAGATCTCTTTGTGGCAGAAATCATATTGGCCAAGTATATGCTAGAAATTATGTAGGATAAATTAGGTGAAATTTATTTACCAGGTCCAGAAAAGTTATACTGGCACACTAAGAAATAAATTGAATGTGGTGGCTTGACAGTGCTGTTGATGACTTCCTAGGGTAGGCCTTTTTGCAGGCCAAAATTAATAAGGTACTGGCAATGTCTTATTTTCCGTTGAAGGATTTTGTAGCAAATTTACAGAAGGTTGGCCATACATGCCACAGTTCAGGTAGGGGATTATTATTATTTAAAGGTTCTCTAGTATCTCTCAAAATGGAAGATCACAGTCAAGCATTTTGGGAATTAGATAGATGATCAGGTGATAGACAAGTACTACACTTCAATCTGTTTCTTAATGAAGTACATAATCTTATGGGAAAACAAGTGTTAAAAAGTTAAACAACATTTTTACCACTTTTAAAGTGCATTTTTATGCCTCAGGCATAAAAAGAGAAAAGGAAAGAGAGTATTTAGGGAAATTGCCATACCAAAAAATATGAATTTTTTAAAACACAGTGCAACGGCATATATACATGAAACAGCAATTTTTTAACCTACTGCAAGAGCAAAATAATTTGAAAACAATACACTTCAATTTTAGGGCAATTGCCAAAAAATAAAATTTGAAATTTTTTCTTTATTTTTTTTAGCATTTTTATTATTATTGTGCATAATACACCAATGGATGATGAAAAACCTTATGGTCTAATGGTTCATTGTGTTGAATCACAACAATCCAAAAGCAACTTTGAAATTTGGAAAAAAAAAAGTCAAATTACTTTGCAAAATTGTCAAATTTCCTGCTATATTATAAAAAAGAAAACAAATAATACCTTTGATTTGGAAGCATTAACGAGAAACTTATTTATTTTTCAATTTGTAGCTCAACCTATAGAAATTCTTTTGCTTTTGTAGGCTCTAATACATTTTTGTTTCTTGTCATTCATAGGGACATGTTGGTGCTGCAATTGCATATGGAGCACTTATTTTCAAAGGTAGAATTGATGCTTTATATGAATTATTTAATTTGTTTGGTATAAATTTGATTTTATAAGCAACATTTTCTAATCACTTTTAACACATGCAATAAGATTTTTCTTGACAAGGCTAATTGTGTTTGCCCCGTAGGGTAAACTTTAATCTCAGCAATGCTTTACAATGTATTCAGATGACACTAGCAATATCCTATTCCATGACGACAACCATAACATTAACAACATATCCCTCAAAGACAATACATGAACATATAGAGATGTTGAGGGGGTGCGGGTGCCAACTGTCGGCAACCGCCGCACAACTACCTTCCCTTCGACAATTACTAGCAAAACATTAAGTACACTAATTGCCTGAAAACATCATCCCCCCCCCCAAAAGAAAGTCGTCTCCTGACGACACACAACAGAATGGGGATGAATTACAACTATACAAAAAGAAATCAAGACTGAGGTGGGCGCTAAGAGAGCGTCCCTGACAAGGAAGGTGCCAATGGTAGTGTAGATGCTAGCTGAGCTCTCAACTCGTACACCTGCTCAATCCGTAGTTTCAGGTCTCGTTCTACTAACATCTGTCCTTCCAGAGTTGACTTCACCATGAAGGCGGCCTCCAGGATCTCCTTATCCTTCCTATCTCTCTCCTCCATGGCGGTAGCCAGGTGAGTCTCCACCATCACCCTCTCAGACCGCTCACCCTCCAACTTCTCCGTCGCTCCAACTCTCTCAGCTGTCCTCTCTGCCCTCTCCTTAGCCAACTGAGCCTCCAACTCTCCCAATTGACCCCTGTGCTGGGCGAACTCCTTTACTGCCTGGAGGTGGGTAGCCAACTCCTCTCGATCTGTCACTGCTGCTACCGGTGCAACCTCGACCCCTGATACTACATGCTGAGTCTGTCGGAGCTCATAGTAGCCCTCACGGAATGCCTGCTCAACTCCCCTCAACAAGGAATGAAGCCGACTCTCTCCCACCGGCTTTGGAAGGCCCCAAGCCTCCAACATCGTTAGGGTCTGCGTCGCAGGCCATCCCTAAGACTCAAAGCACCGTGCAACTCCTGAACACAACCTTCTCTGACAAATGCCAAAAATTGCTCAATCTCTCGATCAACCTCCTCGTGGGCCCGTACTCTAGCAAAAGCCAATATTCGTCGTCCACCCACTGCCATGTCTGGCAGGTACTAGTCGAGGTCACTATAATCACCGTGAGCCTCAAACATGTGTTGGAAGGTGGCATCAACTGTGACCTCACACACCACCTCCTGGACGCCTATGTCCTACAAAGCATCGATCTCCAACTCCCTCATAGGTGAACTCTCGCCCTCCAGATCCACAATCTCTTGAGCTGGTACCTGTCGCCTTGGTGAAAGGATCACGGGTCCAACATGTGTCATGGGCGTGAGCTTAAAACGATTGAGCCAAGCGATCATGGTAGCTTGTGATGCAATACCTGTACTCGCCAATATCTCACCAACACCATCCCCTAGCACCACTTCTCCTTCAGGCTGCTCCATGGCTACTTCCTCTGTCTCTATTGCTTCCACGACCTCTGTCTCGACCACGGCCACCTGTGACTCAATCGCCTCCTCTCTCGGTGTGTCCTGGTCTATGAACTCCTCCATGGCCGCCTCTATTGTCTCAGCTGCTGGCTGCTCGACCACTCCTACGACAGAATCAGCTACTACGGGCTTTGACTTTGTCACTGGTGGGGCCTCAACTGCTGTGTCCACACGAGGTGTGATAGTAACTGGGGTCCTTGACTGCCCAAAGCCGGGTACCGGAATCGCTGCCGCTGTTACCCCAAATGAAGTAGGCATAGAAAAATGACTACTCCCAGATAAGCGTGCTGGTGCAAAGAGAACTCTATCAGAAGGAGTGAGACTACCCGCAGACGTGATTCCTACCCCCGAGTCCAATGCCTCTCCCTTCGCTAGGTGACTCTCTCGGCTCATCATCCTAAAACTCCCTCCGCTAGCTCTGGACGTGTTTGTGGACTCCTCCTGTCCACTATCATCATCGCCCTCTCCATCCGTGTCCGACTTTGTCTTAGACACCATGGCCTAACGCTTCAGCTTGTGGCCGAACTGAACGGAACCACCTGCGGCCAAGGTATCCAAATGTCGCCAATAAAGAATGGGTGGGTGGCCAGGCTCCAAATGACCCTGTGGTTGCAACTCGAGTTGGTCGAGATGTATCTGTGTTCGCGTGGCGTCCAAGAAGAACCCGATGGCATAGTGCGGCATGTAAAAGTTGTGCTGCAGTGCATAAATTCCTCCATCCTATCAGCCAACTCTGACGCCCAATCATAAACTTTGTTGTTCTCGAGTTCGTTCATGAGGGCAATCTATGGTAGTGCAATGTTTGAAGCGCAGCTGGAGCCTGTGAGCCTACTCTTGATGAAACCCATCAAGCACCTCTACTATGCATTGGTGACAAAGGACTTTTTCAACCCATACCCTTGCTGGTGGTAGCCATTGACTCCCATTCTTCTTTTGTCAAGTCTCAGGAAGCCAACTTTATGAGCCTTTCTTTTCGTTCCGCACTAATCTTTTTCACTGTTCTATCAATCTTTTGCCCTTTCTTTTCATTCCGCTCTAATCTTTTTCACTGTTCTATCAATCTTTTGCCCTTTAGACCCTGGAATGCCAAAAACTCTTGCGAACTCCGCATCTGAAAAAAGAAATTGTAATATCGTGGCCCAGATACTCAAAGACAGACCTACGTCGGTGCCTGTCATAGGTTTCTATCATTCTTCTTAATGCTCCTTCAAATACTGGAATAGCAAATACTCACATTTGAATTGCCAAATGTACCTTTGCACGTCTTAGGCTTTGTTTTATGGGATGGTCCTCTGGGGTTTCTTGCCACCAAGTCCCGCACTCTACTCCATTCAATCCTTCGAAAGTGATTTTCTGCACTATCACCTCTTTTTTTTGAATCTGCACCTTTGGCGTTACTTTCTTTCCTATGTGTAATGTCCCCACTTTAGCCATCACCAGATTGAGTTGCAGTTAGCCTATGTCTGCATGGTCCCGGAGGCTAACATGGATTGCAAAGGGATCCTGAGATGTTTTGGCCTAGTCCTTTCCAGTTTGGGCCAAATCGGAGTTGAATTGTGGTTT
>MU224711.1:125586-156861 GCA_018584345.1 Thuja plicata
TATATATATATATATATATATATATACACCCTCACGAACCCATATGAATCCAAATGGCAATTTTTTTTTCACGAATCCACGAACTGGATTCGCGAACCTGAAGCCATCCCCGAACCCTAATCGACAACTTAGTGGGTTTCCCTTCGCTCAACCACCATCTCTCTTTCAATGTTCGCCTTTGCCTCCTGTGCTCTCTCTTTTTCCGTATAGGGGTCGGGGTACGTTGCCTTCTTGGCTTGTCCTCTAGTGAGTGCGAGTACCCCTTCTTCAATGTTCAGTACGTTAAGTCCCCGTTTAGGGCAATTTGCGTTCTCGTGGTCGCTAGGACCACACCATCGACACAAGTGTTGGGGGGTTTCCGCCGTCTGGCAATCTTGGGTGAAGTGTCCCCACTGATTGCAGGCTCGACATTGAATGATTTGCCGCCCCTTAGCATCATACTGTATTTGGCTCCGTCCATTGTTTCTAATGTTATTGTTATTATTGTTATTGCCTCCTCTTCCCCGTCGGTTGTTTCTGTACCCGCCGGACGATGCCGTTGTGTTGGTTTGCTGAGAGGGGCCAGATGCTACGGACGTCGACAACTGTTGGTTTGAGAAGAGCACTTGTGCATTCCTTGTTTTCATGTTGTACGAACACTTGTTGGTGGAGTGTCCCATCACCTGGCAAATGTCGCAGAAGGCCTTTTTGGGGCACGTGCCTTTTGTATGGCCCTCCTTGTAGTCTGTGCACTATAATTCGCCTTCGCCCTTGCTGCTGCTCCCCTTCATGGCTTTAAACTCCATACGATGCATATCTTTTTGGAGCGCTTGTACCTTCTTACTCGACTCTTCATCACTGTTGCTTCCATCCGAGGAATCATCATCCGACGATGACTTGTTCTTCTTCCTTGATGTTTTGCTTTTGCTCTCCAAGTCCATCGCTCTGTTGTACGCATTCTCGTACGATGTCGGAGGGACAATTTTCATTTTCCTTCGAAGGGAGGATTTCAAACCCTCTACGAACCAACGCTTCTTCAGGCTGTCAGCCGGTTGGTTCTCTATCTTTCCAAGCAACACCCTAAGTCACCGACGGTATGCTCTAACGTTTTCATTTCTCCCCTGCTTCGTATTGTATATTTCAGACACGATCTCATTGTCGTCCCAAAGCAGTTTGAACTTGCTTTGAAACGATTTTTTCAATTCATCCCATGTATTCACTTTTTTCTTGTCAATGTCGGAGAACCAGTCTATGGCTACTCCGCATAGGGTTGCAGGAAACTGCACCACCCATTCATTGTGATTGGTCACCCCGTTTGCCCACCAAATTGTCTCGCATGTTTTAAAATGTCGTATAGCGTGGTCCTTCCCATCCCCTGTAAACTTCGATAGTTTTTGTTTGTTGGCCATTGGTATATTCCTCCGTGGCTTCGGTCTGGTGGGAACTCCTGAACTGGGTATAGTGGAACCGAACAAATTGTTTTGACCACTGTGTTTTTGTGTCCTCCCGACACCTTCGGCCGCACCGGTATCTCCTACTTCTCTGTCCTCGGCCTCCTCTACTTCCCTCGGGTCTCTCATTCCACCCTTCGACAGTCCCTGATTCCCTCCAAAGTGAGGGTTAAGTGTCCGAGGCGGAGTCGAGTATCCTCTATTAACTTGTGTACTTTGTCACCGTCTGCCATTTCTCCACTGACACCAGGCTCTACTCCGTGTCCTTGCCTACTTTCTACGTTTCCTTCGGGGACCCCTTCTTCGTTTGTTTCGGGTAACCCTTTTGTGATAGCTTCCCTTAGGCCTCCTGTGTTTCTACCTCCTTCGGTGGTTTCCGCCGCAATCCTCTGTAACCTTCGCCTATGTTCTGCCTGTTCCTCCAATCTCAAGGCTCTCTGAATGGCCTCAAACTCGTCTTGTTGTCCTCTCTGGGTACGGTTTCTATCACTAGGGTTCTTATAAATTCATTCCAGACTGCCACTTGGATAACAGAGGGTATTGACACCTTTGAGATAGTAAACAAGGTTTAAACCCAGTTCTTTTGATTGTCATAACAAAATATAATGAGGATTTTGCTTCTATTATATATTAACCAACTTGGTTAATTTTACTTCAGCTTGATGTACTTTGATCATCATCTTACCTAATTTGTATCAAATTCAAAAGTCAATTGTATTATACTCCAATTGTCATGCTGCATTTTAGTTCTCTTAGAAAATGCATCCTTGGTCTCATGCATGTTATTAAAAAGTTTCATTTCATTTCATCCTTGGAACATGTGGTACTTACATGTATCTTGTATTTTTTATCCATTATATTACTGTGCAGCTTTTATCCACCAGGGATCTTGCAGTGTTCCAGATGCTTTAGTGCAGCCCTATAATGCTTGATTTTATAGGACGTAGTTTGGTTCTTTCAATTATTGGGCCACATATTGGCTTTGGTTACATTTGGATAGACAGTGAATGGAGGATGAGATCGTCAATTGATATGTCCAATGGAGTGGAATGTCCAGTGTTTTTTAAGACCTGGATATGGATATCTACTTCATTCCACTCTTCCAATTTTTTTCGTAAATGTGTCATGAAGTTGCAGTTATATTCTGGGAGTACTTCATTTCCTATTTAAGGAATAGTCAGTAAATGTATGTGACCTTTAATATTATTATAGTTGAATATGTATAGAAGTCTTAGATCTATTAAGTATATGCTAAGATGTATGTTTTTTTTTTTTTTTATGGGGATGGATTTCTAAATCCAGTTTACAGTTTTACTCTCCACTTGTCAGGAGATTGTGTAATGTACCTGAACAATATAGTAACTTGTATGCATGCCCGTAGCATGGTACTAGGTATTGGACAGTATCAGTAGGTGTCTTTCTATTGAAGTATTTTATGTATCTTATCCCTCCAGTATGGTTGTATAGTGAAGATAT
The DNA here is from genome assembly GCA_018584345.1 of Thuja plicata. NCBI lineage: Eukaryota > Viridiplantae > Streptophyta > Pinopsida > Cupressales > Cupressaceae > Thuja > Thuja plicata. Next base: position 128,493 of record MU224711.1, read on the forward strand.
CCTATAAGGAAAATTTAGTATTTCATGTTTCACAAATAGGCTATTAGGGTACAAGGTTACCTACATTTATTTGTTATGCTTACCATCTACTTGGAATGTTGGTTCTTAATCAATTGTTGTTTACATTGTGATGGCCTTGAGAAATGTAATTAGATTGGATTAATAATTCTTATTGCAGGGAAGAAGACACCTGATAAGATAGATCATTTGGAAGGCAGTGGTAAAGTGACAAGTGAAGCTAGCAGCAAAATGCGTAACAGATTGTCAAAGAGAACAAGTTTCATGGAGAATGCAAGAAATCAGTTTGAGGTCGCTGCCAATACAGGAAATGATCTTGCATTTATATGGTTAAATAGATTACATGAACAAGAAGAAAATGAAGCCACAAATTAAGGTCTGTTGGTTTGCTCCTTTACGATTGCATGCTGCAGGATCATTAGCATTTTGAAGGCATTTGTAACATATAGAATCTGTAGGAGTTGAGAAAAGATGCTCTGATTTGTCCTTTGTATACAAGTTATGCTGTGCTTTTGTTCTAACAACAAATTGATGGTTTGACTTTGCTAACATTAAATTATATTTATATTAAAGCTTGATGATAAATCTCACAATATCAGCTATAATTATAATATCTATGTATGCATAATTGTTTAGTGATATTTCCCAGGCATGAAATTTTATATTAGGACAACTATGAAATGAATATGCTAGCAGGTATGGAACAATAGAGATTAGGGGAACGAATGGTTGCTTATGTGTCCGTGGCAAATATATCTTGTCCATTCCAAGGTGAAATGATTTACTAATGGAAACCAGCCAAAAGATGATTATGTATTATAATTATTTGCTCAAATATATAGTACCAACTGTAAGGAAAATATTTACAATAATAACATTAGGCTTGTTGGCAAAGATTACTTGATGGTTGATAATTAGTAACTGCTTAGAAATTAATTGTTATTATTCTAATGCATTGATTAATGGTGCATTGACCCTGATTTATGGTTCAAGTAATTTTGGAGTGCAAAAAGTTAATGATGTCTGCAATCAAGGTAAATATGATTGCAAAGCCTTCAACAATTGTTACAATTGCATAATGAATAGAAGCTTAATGCTTAGAAATTAATTGTTATTATTCTAATGCATTGATTAATGGTCATCGACCCTGATTTATGATTCAAGTAATTTTGGAGTGCAAAAAGTTAATGATGTCTGCAATCAAGGTAAATATGATTGCAAAGCCTTCAACAATTTTTACAATTGCATAATGAATAGAAGCTTAAAATTTTCCTTTGCAATGACAGCTTATTTGTCAAGTTTGAGTGAGGTACCATGGAGGGGTTCCAGGATATTTTTAAGGATTAGGTGGTCCCAGGAAACAAAAAAAAAAAGTGCTACGGGATTAATTAAAATATTTTTCTTAAAAATAGGAGCCCCTACTTTTTAGGACTGCAAATTTGGAAGGTTTAAAAGGTTGGGGCTAGATTTTGCCCCATCAGCTTTTTATACTTGTCAATAATTTGAAGTTTTTAAATCTTTTACCAGTTCATTTTTTAATTATTCTATATCTATTGCTCAAGATACTAAATGATATAATTTATGAGACCACCGGCTTCTATAAATTTTGGAGCTAAAATTTTTAAGAATAAACTAAACTACACTACAAAATTTGTAGAACTATCTACTTTAAAATAATTCTAAAAAATCTTAGCAACATCTACTTAATATTTTTAGGATGCTCCCCTCTATAAGTACCCTACCCTTAGACAACGACATAGTTTGAAGTCTTGTGGGAAGCAAAGAGTGCCCCATGATTTATGTTACCATGTCATGTTAGTCGTGCACATAATGTTTGTACCAATTCTGGCATGAATTTGCATGCCAAGAAAAGCTTAAAAATACTTCATTGAAAATAAAATCTTTGTTAAAATTTGTGTTGTTAGGGGTCAAGATTGTTCTTGCCTGGGCACATTGCACGTTAACCAGCATCTTGATACAAAATTGCATTTCATAACCAATCAACAATTTAATTTTATAAATTGCCACACTATCAAAACTTAAAACTCATAGACTTAGTTGTTTTAATAACTCTTTGGATGGATAAAATGTTTGGACATGCAATTATGGGAAATTTAAAACATTCTAGTTGTTTTAAGGTTGTGGCATATAAAAAAAATTGCAATCTTAAAAATAGACTTGTGTTATCTTGAACTAACTCGTTTTCCACACAATAGGTCATAAATGTGTACCCACTGCCAATATTTCTTGTGCCTTCAGCATATAGTTTTTTCAAAAAATTGATGTGATCGGAAAATATAATTTCTTACAATTCGTTTGAAATAGATGATTTTTTTTTTTAAAATTTCTTTGTACAAGAATTTGAGAATTTTAATTTTCAGATTTTTTATATATTTAAGGTAAGTTTAGTTGTTCTATAAATGTGCACCTACTGGCATTATTTTATGTGTCTTTATCATTAGTTTTATTTTAAGATGCGATGAAAACAATATTTCCTTATACGTTGTTCTAAATAGATGAATTTATTTTTTAAATTACTTTATACAAAGACTTGAGAATTTTTTTTGTAGACGTTTTTTATAATTTAGGTTAAGATTAGTTCTTCTATTCTTACCAGATCAACTTGAAAGGTGTTCTTTGGTTATTCAAAGTTATAATCCTTAGTCATGTTATTTTGCTCTTATGAAAATATTCTATTGTATTATGTTTTGTGATGAATGAAGTTAGGCCTAACATACTAAAATTTTTAATAGATAAATATTGAAATATGATGTTAGAATATATGGTAAAATGATCATATTTCAATTTTTATGTATTCCTTGTTAACAAAATAGAAATTTGATACACTCTTTAATATCCATAGTGATTGTGATTAATCACATCAACAAAATGACTGGTTAGTTCAATGCTAAAAAGTTTAAAGGAATGAAATCTTAGTATTTGAAATATGTCATTTGAGTCAATTAAATTACACACCAATGCCCATGAACAAATAAGTGAAGACAAAGGTTGTAAGACGAGGGAATTTAGTTAGAAGGATATGAGATACAAGAAAAAGAGAATAATCAACTTATGAAATAATAAGCAAATTAAAACTTAATATTATCATGAGAATAATTTAAGATCTAATAGATTAGGTAAAAAAAGGTTGATAATTTTTTTTTCTAATTCAATATTATTATTATAAGATGATGATATATTATTATAAAATGAACGTTCGAAAGGTGTATGGGCGATGACAGAGCCTTGCGTTCTTTCTGAGGGCTAGGGCTCTTGTCCTCTAGCTCCATTTCTGATCCGCGGAGGCTTGCGGGTGGGCTTTTGGTGGGGTTGGTGACTAGTGGTGTATTAGGATTGAACAAGGGCACGATGCCCTTCCTTTCTTTGGTTTGTTCTTTGTACGTGCCCTTGCGGGTAGTGACTGCATTTTCTTCCCTTTTTGCAAGATTTCTCTATTGTGCCTCAAGGGCTTTGGTTTTGATTAAAGGCGCAAACCAGGCCCAAATTCAAGGGCTTTTCTGATTAACTGATGGCTGGATGTGGGGTTTCCAACAACTTGGTGGTTGTTGGAGTTGTGCCACCTAGTGGATCTTCTTCGGGGTTGCATGCATAGATGAATGCATCTTTTTTTATGTGGGGGCGAGCTCGAAGCTAAATAAAGTTAGTGGGTGTCTACCAAGGAGCCAAGATCGCCCGATCCTTGTCATTATTTTGGAGTTCGTTATGGAAGATGTTGAGTATTGGACCAAACATGCTATGATTTGCAAGTTTCCTGGTATTCAGATTTCTTTTTCGGCTCTCGAAGCTTGGATTCATCGGTCCTGGTAGGTGGATTGTGATATGGACATTATGTTGGCCGTGAATAGCTATTTCTTGGTTGTGTTGTTGTGCATGTTTGATCGGGATCATGTTTTTGAGGGAGGCCAATATTTTTATAATCACGTGGGGTTATTTGTTAAACCCTGGCATACGGGGTTTAATTCTGTTGAGGAACTTTTGTCGAGGGTTCGTTCGATTACCGATGCTTCCTTTGGAGTTCTGGCGGGAAGACATCTTCCATCAGATGACAACTTTACTTGGGAAGCCGACTGTGACTGCCGATCGATCCCTAAATAAAAAGATGATTTCCTTTGCTTGAATTTGTGTTGAAATTAATTTAAATACTCCTTTGCCAGACCCTTTGGAATTTTTTCTCGGGTCTTCTTCATGGGTGCAAAAATTAGCTTGTGAATCCATCCCTTTCCGGTGTTGGATATGCCACGAGTATGGTCATTTGCAACGGCAGTGTCCCCAGGTTTCTAAGGGGAATGGTGGTTCTGTTGGGGGTTCTGGTGGGGCTTCTTCTTCCACAGGCCCGAAGATGGACAATGCAAGTAAGGGGAAAGCCCCGATGGATAATGGAGATAAGGGGAAAGCCCCAATGGACAATGCATGTAAGGGGAAAGCCCAAGTGAATGAGGCCAACCCTGATAAGGATGACTTTATTCCTACTAAAACTCGGGCTAAAGGGCGAGGACAAAAGAGATCCTACCTGGATAGGCAACCAGATGCATGTTTTAATCGATTTGAGGTGCTAGATACTATGGCCATAGAGGAGGGAATTCCTCCAGATGTTTCTTATGGTGGGACATGCTCTGATGGGGGGATTTCACAACATGATTCTCCTGTTTTGAACCAGGACGTGGTGGTCCAGCAGCAGAAGGACCCCTATTGGCCTAGAGACTAAAGCTCTCACAGGTCATATTGTGCTACAGGATAATGAGATTGTCTTGGAAGACTTGGCTAAGGAGATGTTTCCCTCTGGTAAAGGCAAAGGGTCTTCCTTAGCATTGGGTTTGATGCAAAGACACCTTAAGAAAGTCTCTTTTGTTACTCCTTCAAAGAATGGTAGCAAAAAGGACCAGGAGAAAATGAAATTAGTAGGAGATTTGTTAGTAGAGTTTGGGGTTGTTCAACCCAGGGAAGCTCATTTCCCTCATTCTACTGAATGATTATTCTCTCATGGAATGTTAGAGGGTTGAATAGCATCCCCAGACAAAAGGGTATTCATGAGGTAGTGGTTGATCATTCTCTTGATATTTTTTGTATTCAGTAGACTAAGCTTTCAGTGGAGTCCATGTCTCGATGTGTTTCTAGTATTTGGTGTTATGGGTGTCAATGTCTGGGGTCTCAGGGGAGCTCTGGAGGTTTGGCTATCTTTTGGGACCCAAAGAAGATTATTCCCCTTTGGTGGATTTCTAGTCGCTCAGCTCTTTTGATGGTTGCTTTTAGTCTGGACAATGATGAAACGTTCTGATCACCAATGTGTATACTCATGTTGATCTGTTTGGAAAGATAGGGCTTTAGTCTTATATAAGGTATGTTCATGCTTGTACTTCTTTCCTTCCTTAGATTTTAGCAGGGGATTTCAATTCTATTTAATGTGTGGAGGAGAAAAGGGGTGGTTGGCTCGTTTGAGACCTTTTGAGTTTTTTTTCATGAAAATGTGGATCTCTTGCAACTTTCCAATATTAAACTAGTTAATGGGATCTTTACTTTGAATAATAGAATAGTTGGGGAATATGCTATATCTGAGCGTTTGGATAGATTTTTGGTTTCCTGTTATTGGATTGGAAGCAATCTCTCTCCTTCTGGGATCATTGGCATATTAAATTTTTTCTGCTAGTTGTGTTGTTATTCCCAAAAATCCTCCTTCTAAGTTCCAATTGATGTGGCTTCGAGACTCTTCTTTGCATGACTTAATGGTTCATTGGTGGAGGGGTGGGGGCCCTGCCTATGGTACTGCTATGTATTCTTTTGTTAAGAAATCATAATATGTTAAATGGGAGCTCAAGAAATGGAACAAGTTATGCCTTGGTAATATTCATACCATGAAGAGGAGGGCACAAGATCGTTTGTCAGTCATTATGAGGCAGACCCAAGATTTTTCATTTTTCTGAAGTTTTGGGCAGAGAGGAATCCTAGGCTTCCAGGGATTTAGAAGAATGGGAACTTAGAGAGAAAATTTATTGGAAGAAAAAGGGCCAGATAGATTGGCTTCAGGATGGGAATAGGAATACTGTCTTTTTCCATAAATCTATGCAGGATCGCCAGAATAGGAATACTGTCTTTTTCCATAAATCTATGCAGGATCGCCAGAATAGGAGTTATATTTCATCGTTAATTAATCCTGATGGTCTTCAATTGACTTCTTTGCCTGCTATGTCTCGAGAGGCTATCCGGTTTAATTCAGCTATTTTTTTTCTTCTGATGATTCTCCTCTTGCTAACTATGAGGAGAATATTATCTTGTCTTGTATTGCCTCCCTTGTTTCTAATGCGATGAATGATTCTCTCATGAGGCTGATTTCTATGTCTAAGTTGGATGAGGTGGTCTTTGGTATGCGTAAGGGAAAAGCTCCTGGTCTGAATAGATTTTCAGTACAATTTTTCTAGGAATTCTAGGGTATTATTAATCAGGATCTATTAGCTGTGGTTCAAGAATCATATGCTAACAAATAGATGCTTTGGGCCTTGTACTCTACATTCCTTGTTCTTATCCCAAAAAAGGAAGGGGCTAATCAACTAGATTTCTTTCAGCCTATTGCTTTGTGTAATGTGGTCTACAAATTTATTACAAAATTGATTGCAGAAAGGCTTAAAACGTGGCCTTCCACTATTATCTCAGCTGAGCAAGGAGGTTTTATGGCCGGAAAACAAATTCTAGATGGAGTGATTATTGGTACTAAGGCTATCCCTTCTATGAATGTTTCCAGGGAGAGAGAAATGTTTATTAAAGTTGATATGGAAAAGGATTATGATAGGGTTAAATGGGGCTTTCTGCAGAAAGTTCTTCTTGCCTTTGGCTTTAGCTCAGAGTGGGTGAGTTGGACTACGAGTCGTGCTAGTTCTTCTTTCTCTGTACTTCTTACTGGTGAGCCTTCTGAGTTATTTGGAGCCTCTAGGGGTCTTCGCCAAGGAGACCTTCTTTCTCCATATTTGTTTATTATTATGGAAGGGCTTTGGTAGATATATTAAGTCTCGAGTTTCTCAGGATTTGATTCATGGTTGGCGGTGGGGTAATGAGTTGCCTATTCTTTTCAATCTTCAATTTGTTGATGATACTGCTCTTGCTAGAATTGCTCGGATTTAGGAAGTTGTGGCCTTTAGGCACACTTTGGATACTTATTTGGCTATTTCTGGTTAGAAAATCAATGAGCAAAAATCCTCTATTAATTTTTTCAATACTCCGGAGCCTATTCAGTGAAGGATTGCTCACATCTTGGGATTTCAGATTGGGTCTCTCCTTATAATTTATCAAGGGATTCCTATTGATGTTGGTAGGTAGCCTAAGCTCTTTTGGTAGAACCTCCTTGATAAGTTAGGACATAAGCTTAATAATTGGGCTCACCGATGACTTTCTATCGCTGCCCGAGTGACTCTTTAGCAAACTGTGATTCGGGATCTTCCTATTTATAGAAGCATGGTTCAGGTGGCTCCTGTGTATTTTATTAAGGAGTTTGATGCTCTCTCACAACTATTTCTTTGGAGTGGTAATTTGAAAAATTCTAAATGGAGTTTGATTAAGTGGGATGAAGTCTATGGGACTAAGAAGGAGGGAGGTCTTGGTCTCCGCTATGCTATCTTGAGTGACCAAGCTCTTGTAGCCAAACTCTATTTGCGTTGGTGTTCTTGTCAGACTCAACTCTGGGCCCATATTATCACGCATAAGTACTTACTAAGAGTTGACCCTTTGGCTGTCTCTCAGTTTCCTTTGGAGGGAAAGGGTTCTATGGTTTGGCATACTCTGAAGACTGGTGCTTACTTGGTTAAGAGTAGTCTTTCCTGGATATGTAATAGAGGCTCTGAAGCTCTATTTTGGAGTGACTCTTGGGATGGCTATCCTCCTCTTTTGTCCATGTACCCGCATCTTCAAGCTCTCTGTGGTTCTTTTCTTATTGCTGGATGGGCTACAATGACACATTATAAGATAGTCCATAATCTGGGCCTTGATGTTGGATACAGGTGGAAGAATTCTTTTGATTGGCCACTAGGAGGCTCATAAAGGGATCAAAATGAGCTTTCTCAAATTATGGCTTCTAGGGAGTGCAACTCCTTGACGGGACTTGATGTTTTAACTTGGGGTGGTGCTCCATCCGGGAATCACTTTGTTTCTGTAGGCTACCTAGAGCTTACTAGATAGTTGTTTGTAAATGTTGAGGTGCCCTGGTGGAAGCAGGTTTGGAATAAATTCTACTGGTCCAAGTGTAATCTTTACATGTGGTTGGTGGGTCATAATCGCTATCTTACCTAGGATAATCTTTGCAAGCATGAATTTCAAGGCCCCTCAATGTGTGTTTTGTGTAGTAATGATGAGGAGTCTATCTCTCATCTTTTCTTTCAGTGCTCTTTTGTCAAGCAAATTTGGCACTTTTGGTGGAATGCTTGGGGCTATCCTTGATGACATGTTTCTTCTTTGTCTGAGTTCTGGGACTGCTTGGGGTACTCCCCTTCTAAAGCCTCTTTACTTCAAGTTGCCTGGGCTATTGGACCTTCCTTTATTCTATGGCATGTTTGGTTAGAAAGAAACATGGGGATTTTTTCAGGATGTTAGGATTGTGGTCATGCACCCGTGGGGGAAAATTGTCCACTCTATCCGAGAGATAGTTTTGGCCAGGTGTGAGTTGAATGATGGTATGGACCCCGAGGATGTTGCTCTTTGCAATCGCCTCAAGTTTCCTCTTTAGGGAGGGGCTCTTGTGTTTGCTGGTCAACAACATAGTACTATGCTCAAACATCCTTTGCAGCAAGTTAATCGTGAGGGGCATTGACTCCTGCTCAGCATGGATTTTTAAAAATCAACATGGATGGTTCTTCTCAGGGCAATCTAGGACTTGTGAGCAGTGGCAGAGTTGGCTGTTATAGATTTGGTAATGTCTAATTTCTTTTCTCTGTGTATAAGGGCTATCATACTAATAATTTTATGGAGGCCCTTGCCATCTTGTTTTCGTTGGAGCAATGTTGTATGCGTGGCTGGCGTAGGATTATCTATGAGATTGATTCCCAAGTGGTTGTGAACTTGCTAACTAAATAAGAGTTTATAGATGTTACTTGGCACTTGGCTTTGGTTATTAATTAGATTCTTTAGTTAAGTAGGTCGATTGATTCTGTCATTTTTACACACATCCCTCGAGAGTGGAATGGTGTTGCTAACTATTTGGCTAAATGAGATTCAGAGCACATGCAAGATTGGAGTATAGTTGATAGGAGGCTATTGCCTCCTGATTTATCTCATATTTTTGATCAACTTGTTGATCATGATAGGGCTCAATAGAGCCTCCTGTCTTGCTCTTTTTTTTTGTTTTCCCTTCTTGTTTAATAATTTTTAACCCCTCTTTTGGTTCAATGCTCTTTAAAAATAATAATTATATAGTAAAATATTAATGTGGTTAAATTCTTGTTCAAGTGTTACAATTTTTGTTCAATTGTTTGAATGTAATTATTTTCAAACTTGTTTATGAATAAATTATGATTTATTCAATAATGTAACTTTTTAAAATCTAGGTTTTGACTTAGAAATTCCTTTGTTATGTTTGGATATACTTAATTCTTCAAACTTGTTTATGAATAAATTATAATTTTTTCAATAATTTAACCTTTTTTAAGTGTAGCATTTGATTTAGAAATTTTTTTGATGAGGCTACATGTACATTATTAAGTTTATAATTTTCTAAAAATATTTCTATTATTTGTTAAGAATATTGTTCTTTGTAAATCAAATTATTTGTGAATATTAATTTTTTTTTTTTTACAATTGCAACATGAAAGGATACAAATACATATAATATTTGAAATTGAAGGGAAATTTATATAATTTAGATACTCATTTTGTGCAATTATTTATGTCAGAAAAGATAAGAATTATTTCTTTTGAGAAAATGTAAATTATATTTTTTTTATAAGTATTGGTCAAAAGAAAATAATTTAAGTTTCTTTAAATATAATTGATGTTTCTAGAAAAAAGTGATGCAAGTCTCAATTCTCAATTAGTTTTTATTTTATTTAAAAACTATGTTCAAGAATTTTTAAATATTAAAATAAAAAAATTATATCCTTAAATTTGAAACTATTAGTAAGATTTTCAATGGTTATACATGATCTCAAACTAGAATTTGGACACACAAATTTATAGGACATTTGAAAATATATATTATAAGTTCCAATATGATTAGTTATATGTTGATCCCTAATCAGGCTCCCACCTGAGGTAGGGCAGTCCAACAATGTTGCAGGAGTAGGACGAGGTGCTCCTTGCAACAAAACCTATGGGATTTTAGAAGCTGACTCTTCGTGTTTGGTGTTTGAGAAAAGGGAGGGAACAACATTTAACAAACAACCTAAGCTAAGGGGAGGCGAAGCATCGAATCAAAGCTTTGTTGGACAGACAAAAGAATTTGTCAGATGATATTTGTGGACTTGAGCTATTTCTGGTCGGATCTTCACGCCTTTGTTCATTTACGACACTGTGCACCACATTCCCTTGATTGTTGGCAGGAGAACGAGAAGCCAAAGTCATAGGACATAGGGTTCACACATTCATATCCTATCGTGGGAGGCATCTGCAAGAATCCAAATTAAGGAGCATCACTCCTAAAGAAAGTTCAAGTCTCATCAACAAGGGACACAATATATGACAATATCTCAAAACAAACACAAATAGTTCGTATAAGGGTAAAAAAAGACCTCACTTCCTAATGAGAAGACTGTAGAAAATATAAATCAATTGGATCAAACCTATGAGAGTACAACACATGACACATTGATTAATAAAAAAGAAAATACACCTAATGCACAGTCCCCATGATTTATTAAGAGAAAACATGCCAAAGCGAGAGAGAATGCCCCATAAAATCAATGCTACAATATGCACTCCTGGTCGAAAGGCCATAGGGTCTTGTTCTAAAAAATGTAAATAAAAAAATAATACATTATATTTCCTCCCCTATTGAACAAAGTCCAATTTTCCAACGTCTTTTCCCTTGCAACCCTTCGGGGTTTATAGAACAACCCTTGGTCGACATGATCATAAAGTGATTATAATTCTGTTACAATCGATCAACAGGCTGAAAAATATTGCATGGATTGATCAATTCCTTGTACTGCATGCGAATGTATTCTTATGATTGGTTAGTCATAGGATGGCTGCTAGTTGGGCTCGAAAGAAAAACCATGGAAACTTGATCAGAGATGGCATGATTGCATGGGCCAATCCGAATGATGTGGAGGGAACAATTGTCTAGAATACTGTTAGTTGTAGAATTCTTCATGGGAAAGAATATTTCACAAGTATGTATCGACGAGCCCCATTAGAGCACGAGTGTCCAGGAGGACACATGGCAGGTTGGCAAAAATTTGAGAAGGTGTATCCTTCACAGAGTAGATAGAAACTCCAACGGGATGACACGTATCATTCCACAACATGGGTCTTGGTATTAAGGACATGATCTGCATGATCATGTGATCGGAGGGTGAGTATGGGCAGTGTTTTATAGCTAGCGGTGTAGGAGTCTACATTTTGGCGACTTTTAGGGGATCTCAGTCTTTTGGGAATGAACCTCATAATTTTTTTTTGCACAAACCATAGCCTTATCTATTGGGATAGGAGTCAACTTAATTTGAATTTATCAGATCAATTATCTTTGGGAGTTTTTTGGACGAGCGTCCAGGGCACTAGAAAGCCTGCATGCAAAATCGAAGATTAAAGATTTTCTTAAAATGAAAGCCAAAATATAAAATCAAGGCACTGGTCAAACCAGAGGATTCAAGGCACGAAACCGGCTATGAGAGAACCACAAAGAGAGAATAAAGATAAAAGCACAAGAAAAGTTAACCAAGAGATGCCAATAATCACATTTCTGAAACAAACAAGCCAGATCAAGAAATCCAATGTCCACAGAGGAAATGGGTACACCAAGAATGGAAAGCAAGTGACTACATTTGATCCTGGTTTCATAACAAAACTCTATATTAGATACCCCTTGATGATGACAACATTAATCAAGCATTAGATTAACCTATCAGGGAATAAAATTAGATCACCCGTGGATTTATCACGTGTTCAAGGAGTTAATCCTTCCCTTACTAAGATGATGAAATTGCTTTCACCTTTTCGCTAGACTATGTAGGTGATATTCATTTCATAGACAACTAGATAGAGCCTTGCTGCTAGCTAGATGCCTATAGCATCAAGGAGGTTATCACCTCGACAGTTGTTAACATTGTTGTACAGCCAGCCGAGCGTCCATAGCCTCGGTAGAATTGTTATCATGACCTAATTTTTACATTTATTTTTAATTTTTTTCCTCTTTTGCTTTACTATGCATTGATGATTATAACGTCATCCTTCCAGGTTGGCTGCCAAGGTGGTAGCAAAAAATTCTTTGATTTTTCAACTAGCGGATAGAAGGAATTCTCAACACCATTAGTACAGGTATTAAAATGAGAAGCATGCAAAATCCAGCTAGATATCACTAATTTACTGGAATGATAGATATTAATGCTAAATGCTACAAAAAATGTGCAAGTACAAGGATATGAAAAATAATCTTTCATTTTAAACCAGGAGTAAATGCAGTTACCTTTTTCAGCTTTCAAGGAGTATGAATCTTCTCTGACAGGACTATCAGTAGCCAAAACTGAGCTCAGAGTTCTAGAAATAGACAGATGACAACCCTTGGAAAATGGGCACAATAATTTTACAAGATGATGTGACATTCTCTCTATTGCTAAGTAAATGCAAAATGCCCGTGGAGGTGGCTGATTTCTCTATAAAAAGGGAGATATGTTCAAAAGGTGGCATAAGCATTTAGCAGACCTTGAGAGCTGAGGGTGAAGAATTAGAAAGTGTAGCTAGGAGATATGGATACGCCCGTAATATTGACCTTCCCATTTCCCTAGGAACCTTTCCTAGGACACATAGATGATGATAGGTTGGCCACATTGGTTAGGATGGATGATAAGCTGGTTGTTACTACCATGAAATGGGTGTTGGGTGAAGACTTTCTGCATAGTGAGGACCATTATTGTCTTAACACAAACATTTCATCTAGGTTCATGGGATCTCTACTAGACCTAAGAGAGTCTAGAGATGTGATGATCTTTCTAACAGTGGGTATCTTTGGCATAATTCTTTGCAGAGGACTTGAGAATGTGCTTATTGTGGCTCGTGATAGTGTCAGGTGGCCACTTGCAACTGACTTGAAGACCTTCCCGGAGATAGGAGCAGAAGCACCATTTGTTCCTTTTGTCATGAATTTATGCTTTCAGCCCCTCGAGATTCACTATTGTTATGCGCAACACGGGGTTGAATTTTTGATGAAATATCTGTACCTAGATGCGAAAATGGCCGAGGAGGCGATAGAAGACCTCTACCTGAGGGTTTTAATCAAGAAAACATGAGATTCACCTATTGATTCAAGTGAAAGGGAGTCTTCCAACTCAGAAGAAAACTCAAAGGAGGGGGAAGATGACTCAGGAAAAGTTGGACCCAACTCTAGAGAGACCTGACCTGTGCCGAGAAGAAAGTATTTTTCTTTCAAAGAAAATAAATGTTATGATATATGAAATTCAAGCAATGAGGAGAATCTTGTTAGTTTTTCCAAATTTTGAAATGTACATAGATACCGAAGATAAATATAATATATAAAGTTTTTTGCTTGCTATTTCGGTGTCTACATATGATTTTTATTTATTTACCACTCTGAACTGTTCATTTCTTTAAAGCTTAAAAATAAATCCTTAATACTTACTTCAAAGAATTGAAATATCATAACAAGGGGCCTTACCACCGTACACAGAACATTGATAGGGCATAAAATACCTTTCTGAGAACACACACGAAAAAGGGGAAACCTTGTTTCATTGGCACACTTCCTCTTAATAGGTAAAAGGGGTTAGCACATAAACTGAAATCACCATCTTTTAAAAACTTTACGTGTGACGATGATAATCATGAAAGATCCCTCACAAACTAACAAGGGAATTGGAAACTATACATGGAACACCAGAAACATGTCACCTTGCACAATAACACTTATTGAAAAGAAAACAAACCAACTAACATAAAATAACTATTCACACTAACTTAACAACTAAGCTTTTCACAAGAAGCCATTTCTGGAGTTGGAAAATAGCTAACCTTACGGGCTAGCTTTTTCTTTGCAATTAATGGCTCTGTATAATTTTGGCAAACATATATTAACATGCGTATTAATCTTCTTGGGTGTGATACGTCAGAGGTGATGACATTAAAACTTATTTTAGGTACTTCCTCTAACATTATAGGAGACAACGTCTCAAGATCTTTCAAAGGACTCTTTTCATGCTCTGACATGAGCATGACTTCGATGGGATGACAAGAAGACAGTTCAAAATATTACATGATTGGGTACCCACAGACCTCTTTCAAAGGAGTTGCGACAAGGAGCATGTTGATGTTCTCTTCAGGCTTGGCAATAGGTGGCTCTTCTATCTGAGATGCAAGGGATGATTTTGTCTGAACAAGTGAAGTGCATTTGTTGAACGATGTACAGAAGGATTCTATCTCATCCCAGAATCACAAGTTGTCATCCTATACTTCTCCTTGCTTTCTCGAGGGTTAGAGAGAGGTTCCCGATGTAGCTCCCTTTCTAAAGGAATCACTGAAACCTCCAAAACTTGTAGAGCGAGGGCCTTGTCATCTTCAACGAAGTAGGGAAGCTCAAAAAAAAGAAGACTCAAATCATCAGCCTTTAGATGTAGTAGGGGAAGGATATCTATTTTGTGGGTCTTTCTCACTTGTATCAACCATGGGTCTTGCTGACTTTGTTTATTTTTCTGATTTGAGCGCCAAACCACCGGTCCACCCTCAAACAATGAAATAATATCCGTCATCAGGTAATGAAAGGAGAACTTAGGAAAATTGCTCCAATCAAGTTCATCTCCTATTAGACATGAAACCTTTGGAACCTCTTCATGTGTGAACCGGTTCTCCATGACAGGCTCTTCCTTTATATACGCTTCCTCAGAAGAGGCATCAAACATTGCCATGGAATTCCAGAGGAACCTCTACATATTTTCTAGCTTAATGATCCTCAGCTCGCACTAAAGATCAAGAAATATCTCCCATGCACCGAGAATTGGACCCACATGATAAGGTTGAGGAGCAACCCAATCAACATAGTTATAGTAACTTGGGTCCATACCCTAATTGGACACCAACTTATGTTTGTCGTGTGCAGTTTCTTGCTGCATTCAAGATGAAAAATATGAAGCATGCACTAAATTTGGTGGTTACATTTAGCTCGGTCCCACTGGGCATGCCAAGAAAATTGTTGATCCCTAATTAGGCTCCTGCCTAAGGTAGGGCAGTCCGGAAGTATTGCAAGAGTGGGACGGGGTGCGCCCTACAACACAACCTTCTGGATTTTAGAAACTGAATCTTCGTGGTTGGTGTTTGAGAAAAGGGAGGGAAAAAACTTTAACAAACAACCTAAGCTAAGGGGAGGCGAAGCGCCGAATCAAAGCTTTGTTGGATGGGCAAAAGAATTTGTGAGATAATATTTGCGGATTTGAGCCATTTCTGGTTGGAGCTTCGTGCCTTCGTCCATTTACGACATGGTGTACCATATTCCCTGGATCAAACCTAAGAGAGTTGAGCACATGACATAGTGATTAATAAAAATGAAAAAGTCACCTAATCCCCATGATTTATTAAGAGAAAACATGTCAAGGGGAGAGAGAATGCCCCAGAAAATCAATGTTACAATATGCGCTCCTAGTTGAAAGGTCATAGGGTCTTGTTCTTAGAAATGTAAATCTATAAATAATACAATATATTTTCTTGCTGATTGAACAATGTCCAATATTTCCAACCTCTTTTCCCTTGCAAGCCTCCGACGTTTTATAGAACAATCCTTGGTCAACAGGTTCACATGATGATTACAATTTTGTAACAATCAATTGACATGCCAAAAAAATTGGCATGGATCATTCAATTCTTTATGCTGTAGGCGAATGTATTCTTCTAATTGGTTAGTCACAGGATGCCTGCTAGTTGGGCTCAAAAGCAAAACCGTGGTGGCTTGATCAAAGATGCCATGATTGCATGGGCCAATCCGAATGGTGTTGAGGGAAAAATTTCTAGAATGTTGTTAGTTGTGGAATTCATGAGAAAGAATATTCTCGGCGTATGTATCAGTGGGTGCCATTAGATCGTGGGTCTCCGAAAGGACACATGGCAAACCAAGGGAACTTTGAGAAGGTGTATCCTTTGCGAAGCGGCTAGAAACTCTGACAGGCTAACATGTATAACCCGACGTTAGGGGTCTTGGTGTTGTGGACGTGCTCCGCGCAATCATGTGACCAGAGGGTGAGCATGGGCGGTGGTTTATGGCTAGCGGTGTAGAAAGAGTCTACATTATATATATTGAATTAATATTTAAAATTATTTTTATTTAATTATATATAAATATCATAATATTATCAATCTTTTGTAAAAATACAAATAAATATATTTATATAAAAACTAATGATAATATTACATTATCTATATTTATAATATACATAATATGATAATAAAATATTTATGTAGTATTATATTATAAATATTTATGTAGTATTATAATATATAATATAAATATATAAATACACAACTATTATACTATTAATAAAATATTTATATAATATAATATATACAAATTTAAATAATATCGTATACAAGTATTATAATATATATACTATATTCTATAGTTATAATCTACCAAACAATGACAAACAAAAATATTTGTGTGTTTACTAGTTCGCACTGGTGGTTGGAAAAGATCAAATTCGTGGACCAGATTGTGCTACTAATTTTCATTTTTTAAAAAAAATTGTTATAAACCCTAAAATCTCCTATATCACGGTTGAAAATCACATCAAATATTTATAAAACAATTTAGGCTTTTAAAATAGATTAATTCAATGTCTTTATCAACAAGTTTTATTCAGTTTTAGCAATTTTTGGGTAGAAATTGTAGCAAGTTTATGTAAAAACATGGTGCCAAGTTTTTTGGTGAGTGACTTGTCACCAAGTTTTAAAAAAAGTTCCTTAATTTTGGTTTAGGAACGTTAAAATGAAGACTCACACAAATAAACAATAAAAAGTATTTATTTACTTATGTATTTAGTAGTACACCTATTTCATTTTTAAAAATATTAGAAATATATGTTTTCATCAAACCCTCAAATAATGAGTAGAACCAAATTACTAAAGATTTATTTTAAAAAAGGGTTTTAATGCTATTTGTTTGGCTTAACTTGATCATCTTGATCCAAATATGTTGCCATGATATTGTTTTTTTTTAAAACAAAATTTTTCAGTTAAGACCCCTTTTCAAGCATATTTTATAAATAGATAATGAAAACATGATGCTTAAGTATTTATTGTAAACCTTAAACTTTAATTGATCTACAAGAAGACTATACTTCACCAAAAAAAACAAAATTGTAATATAATTTTGAGGTACAAGATGTTAGGAAAGAATATTGCGGAACACTTTCCATAGTATCAAATTCTTAGGGGAAATTTAACAGGCATGATTATCAATACCAATTACAGTCATCAAGATGCACACAAGTAAATAGAGTAAACACGGAAGAATAAACAAGCACATAATAGAACACCAGTATTTACGTGGAAAAACCCTTACGGGTAAAAAACCCACCACCGGAAAAAACCTAGTCTTCTTTGTATTACAATAAACAATTTACAGACAATAGACAATGGATTTTTTCACATAGGCTCACAGGCTTTGATTGTAAAATTAGCTCAGATTGTACAATCAACCTGACATAGCACCACACCAGTTTGACACTCTTCCTTTCTCTGCCTCTCTTAAATTCCTAATGAATCTCGCAGACATTTATACACTTTGTAGTTCATTATGGAATTTGGTATATCAACCGTCACTTTACAAAATGGTTACTAACAACCCTTGTATTCTCCATCCGACAGTCCCGATAGTCACTCCTCCATCCGATGGTCCCTTCGGCATCAGTTCACTCCCCTCGCCTTGGAGACTTCCTTTGGCTCGAGTCACTCCCTTCGGCCTCGGATCACTCCCTTCGCCTCAGGTCACTCCCTTTGCCTCAGACACTCCCTTCCGCATCAGGTCACTCCCTTCGACGTTAGGTCACTCCCTTCAGCCTCAAACACTCCCTTTGGCATCGGGTCACTCCCTTTGGCCTCAGATCACTCCCTTTGGCCTCAGATCACTCCCTTCGCCTCATAGACTCCCTTCGCCTCGGAGACTCCCTTCGCCTCGGAGACTCCCTTCGGCTCGAGTCACTCCCTTCGGCCTCAGACACTCCCTTTGGCATCAGATCACTCCCTTCGGCCTCGAACACTCCCTTCGGCATTGGGTCGGTCCCTTCGCCTCAAAGACTCCCTTCGCCTTGGGTGACTCCCTTCGGCCTCAGATCACTCCCTTTGCCTAAGAGACTCCCTTCGCCTTGGGTGGCTCCCTTCAGCCTCAGACACTCCCTTTGGCCTCAGACACTCCCTTCAGCCATGGGTCACTCCCTTCAGCCTCAGACACTCCCTTTGCCTCGGAGACTCCCTTTGTTTCGGACACTCCCTTTGGCATCCATTACCACTGTGTCAGCATAGGCTTCATCATCCGTCTTTCCGTACTGCTTCACTGTTAGCTACAAATTCACTGTTGGTACCAGTTGCACACTGTATAGTATCAACACCTCACCACCAACACAAATGGACAACCGTTGGGTAAAGTCATCCATATGGTGAGCACCGTATAGTGGACTCACCCGTACGGTGACCACCATATGATGAACCTCACCTGTACAGTGAGTACGTCTAAGACATATCTGTACAATCTCCCACTTGACGAGGTACATACTAACACCTTGAGAGACTCCAGGAAAACATGGACTCTAATGCCCATCAATGCTGATATACCACCCGAACACAAAACCATCAAGAACTAGAATTTACTGTGCACAATTGAGATACTTGCAAAATA
The DNA here is from genome assembly GCA_018584345.1 of Thuja plicata. Classification (NCBI taxonomy): domain Eukaryota; kingdom Viridiplantae; phylum Streptophyta; class Pinopsida; order Cupressales; family Cupressaceae; genus Thuja; species Thuja plicata. The sequence goes on from MU224711.1 coordinate 147,550, forward strand.
GTATCATCTCATTCATGGATGTTCCCACCTTCTACCATGCCACTGCCACTAGACACACATAGAAGCTATCCACTGAGAAAAACCATACAATCTATCTCCCAGAGAACCATAACTGTATCTCCCAAATCACAAAACTCTTGATCCAAAAGCTAATTGAATGTATCAACATTTGTAATAATCATAGCTGAAATAGCACCCACAGTAAGTGCTAGCACATCCAACTATACATACCTCTAAGGTATACCAACATGGATTCCAAAACATCACCATATTCAACCTATTACCTGTAGTCTCAAGCCTTAAGTGCAATACCTGTCACATATACGCCAAGAAGCTCCCACTGCACAGGTAATATTAATATGATATAAATCCATTCAACAACATCACATGAAAGTGCAACAACAAACTTGTAGCATCAAGAACATCAACATTACATCAACCATGTACCATTTCCTTCTACGTACACCTCTAAATGCCTGTCATACTTCCCGCTGAAACCATCAACCATTTCATTAAACAAATCTCTAATAACAAGAGAAATCATCATCACCATCATTGCTAAGTATCTATAAGCACATATAACCCATCAATCCATGCTACTCCAAATGCATAACAACAACTTCATGAAGTGTCAAGCAAATGACCGATGTACTCAATACACAACAACAAAAAACAAGATCAATGTCAAAGTTCCAACCATGGCCTCAGGAACATAAACACGACAACATGATCTAAACATCTCAACCAAAGAGATAACATGCTGCATATGAAAATACCATAACATGTCAAATAAAAACATAATCCACACCTTTATAAAAGACCCCGTTGAGCCCTCAAGATGTCAACATCTTCAGTCACATGAAGATAAACATCTCCAAATTCAGCAAATGTGAAAAGATCCTTCTACAACATCAAAATCTCACGCCTTCAATATCTACAATATTAATGAAGATCATTCACTACGTCACTACCAACAACTCCCACTAAACTGTGGTGTCAAGTTACACATGACATTGTGACAAACTTCTTCCACACATCATTGCCAACAACTCCCATTGTACGGTGGTGTAGAGTCACACATGGCATCGTGACAAACATCTACTCATCCTGATGTGCTCGCCATCTTAACCTGCAATATTGATTATTCACACCCTATAAATTTCCTACTATAGAAATGACACAAATAATTTTCTCACAAGGATAACCCAACTAGCCTTGCTCTGATACCACTTGTTAGGAAAGAACATTGCAGAACACTTTTCACAGTATCAAATTATTAGGGGAAATTTAACAGGCATGATTATCAATACCAATTACAGTCATCAAGATGCACAAAAGTAAACAAAGTAAACACAAAAGAATAAAGAAGCACATAATAGAACACTAGTATTTATGTGGGAAAACCCTTACGGGTAAAAAACCCACCACCGAAAAAACCCCAATCTTCTTTGTATTATGGTAAAGAATTTACATACAACAGATAATGGATTTTTTCACATAGGCTCACAGGATTTGATTGTACAATCAGCTCAGATTGTACAATCAACCTGACATAGCACCACACTATTTTGACACTCTTCCTTTCTCCGCCTCTCTTAAATTCCTAATGAATCTCGCAGACATTTATACACTCTGAAGTTCGTCATGGAATTTGATATATCAACTGTCATGTTACAAAATAGTTACTAATAGCCCTCGATTTCTCCATTCGATAGTCCCAACGGTCACTCCTCAATTTGATGGTCCCTTCAGCATTGGTTCACTCCCCTGGCCTCGGAGACTCCCTTCAGCTTGAGTCACTCCCTTCAACCTTGGATAACTCCCTTCGCCTCAGGTCACTCCCTTTGCCTCAAACACTCCCTTCGACATCAGGTCACTCCCTTCGGCCTCAGATCACTCCCTTCGACATCAAGTCACTCCCTTCAGCCTCAGACACTCCCTTCGGCATTGGGTCACTCCCTTTAGCCTCAGATCACTCCCTTTCAGCATGGGGTTATTCCCTTCAACCTCAGATACTCCCTTCGGTATCAGATCACTCCCTTCACCTCGGAGAGTCCCTTTGCCTCGGAGACTCTAGTCACTCCCTTCAACCTCGAACACTCCCTTTGGTCTCAGATCACTCCCTTCGGCCTCAGACAATCCCTTTGGCCTTGGGTCACTCCCTTCGGCCTCAGACACTCCCTTCGGCATCGGGTCACTCTCTTCGCCTCAGAGACTCCCTTCGCCTTGGGTGATACCCTTCAACCTCAGATCACTCCCTTTGGCCTCGGACATTCCCTTCGGCCTCGAACACTCCCTTCGCCTCAAATAATCCCTTTGCCTTGGACACTCCTCCTCAGAGAATCCCTTTTCCTTGGACACTCCCTTCGGCCTTGAGTCACTCCCTTTGGCATCCATATCACTGTGTCGACACAGGCTTCACCATCTGTCTTTTTGTACTACTTCGCTGTCAGCTACAACTTCACCGTTGGTACCAATTGCACACCATACGGTATCAACACCTCACCGCCAACACTAATGGACAACCGCTGGGTAAAGTCATCCATATGGTGAGCACCGTACGGTGACCACTGTACGATGAACCTCACCCATACGGTGAGTACGTCTGAGACATATCCGAACACAAGAAACCCTCTAAAAATATATTTTCTTCATTCCAATTTATCCTTTTACCAGAATTAAAAATTTACTTGGGAACACTCTAACTGCTTAAAATAAAGCAGATTTGTCTCTTAAGCAGCTGCTTGGGGACATAGGATAAGACTTTATAAAGCCATTTGAAAAGCAATGTAAAGTCATACCACACAATTATAATAAGATTTCTTTCTCATTTATTTATAATGTAAAACTTTATGTTCCTATTTTTGTTTGTTGTTCAACATGGGTGTTAGAGCGTTATTAGTTCATGAGCATGAGAAGGCATTAGAATACAAGTAAGTGTTCATGACTAAGTATGTAGATGACTATTGTATTATTTTATTGCACAACTACAAGGAGACGATGAATTAAATGTAGAAAGTGGGAGCATTTATGAAGGGATTGTATTGTTTGAAGGGCATGATATTGGTAATACATTTTCCATTTGGGCAAGATATAGGTAATGCATTTTTTATTTGCTACCTGTATGTTGGAGTGGTTACCAAAAGATTGGATTGCAAAGCTGTAGTTTACATTTAAAATTTTATGCTAAAGCAACTACAAGGTTAATTGTTTATTGATTCAGCAATAGTGAAGTGCAAAAGATGGTGAATTAAGTATGTTGGTACATGCAACTTGGAGGATTTAAATGATTTCCACTTTAGTATTTGAGGGAAATAAAATACTGGAGGAAAACATAAAGGTTACAATCAGCAGCTGAGTTGTTTGACATTATTCCAAAAGATATATAGGTGTGGTTTAAAGGTATTCCAATTATTTTTAAAAATGTTTCAATTAGATTCAATGATAGCAAGATTATTTGTTAAGGTCTTTTAATTAATGAAATTTTTAAAATTTTTAAAATTGGAGTGATAAGATTAATGTGTTTTAATTTTGGAGTCAATAAATTATTTTGTTTAAAGGTGTAACTTTGATATAATTCAAGCACTTTGACAATTTTATTGATATAATTCAAGCACTTTGACAATTTTATTTTTTAGCATGTTCATATATGATATATTTGACAAAGTTTTCAAAAATTTCAAAAATTTGTATGCTTGAGATGTTGGAAAATATGATCCATAAAACTAAGATCAGTTGGAGGTTGGAGGAAATGGAGGCTAGAGGATATTTATCACTTCAAGCTACCTTCTTTCTCAGGGATGATTTGTTGCATGAGAAGCACTTTTTATTTGTGTCCCTGAAGAAAAGAGTGGGATTGACATACATTGAATCCATCTTCATGGAGAAAAGGGGAGATATTGTATATAATTGAGTTTATCTTGATCTATGGAGTAGTTTTTTTTTTTTGCAGATAGTTGAGTGTGTCTTGATCTACATGGTAGATGTTTTAGTTTGCAGATAATAGAGTATGTCTCGATTCATAGGTATTGTTGAAAATTTACCCAGACAAGAGGAGTATGACTTAATACGACCAAAGTTGCATAAACAACCATTTTCCTAGACCATGAAGTTTAGGCTGATGCTGAATAAGAGTTGGAGATTAAAAACATTTACCTAGACCATGAAGTTTAGGTTGATGTTGATGAAGAAGAGTTGGAGATTTCAGCTATTTGTCTAGACTTTGAAGTTTAGGCCAATGCTGATATAAGTTTGTTTTTGTTTTTCTTCATAATTTAAACCTTAAGCGCGGGGGGGGGTTGTTAGGAAACAATATTATATATGATAAACTAAGTAGTTTTTAGTTAGGTTAGTTGGGAAGTTCCTTCCTCTAAGTTGGTTTTAAATGGGAAAATAAGGCTTCATAAAGCCATTTGAAAAGCAATGTAAAGGCATACCAAACAATTATAATAAAATTACTTTCTAGTTTATTTACAATGTAAATATTTATGTTCCTATTTCTCTTTTTTGTTCAACAATAATGTTATCTATTTTTGTTAAAAATTAAAATCCATGTTAAGGTCACTAGCAATGATTTAGATTCACAAGAGACTTGAAAACACAACTTTAAAGTTTGGAATTCTAGATGTCTTATAAGAAGAGGATAAATTGAAAATGAACCAAGAATGAAAGGGAGAGATTTAAGATAAATTGAACTGAGTTTATAGAATATATTAGTTCATGTATTTTTTATATAACACATTGACTCTCAAGAGATGTATGACTACTTATCTTCTTTCTACATGTACCATGACTTCATTTATAGAAACTACAAATATGGTAGTTGTTGATCTTTAGATTTCTATCCTACTTTACATACAAAGAAAATGCCATGGAAAAGACTATTGATGTAGAATAGGAAGTTGAAGCACAATTTAACATGGAACAATGTGTTACACACGTTTAATGGGAAATATAGTCTAGGTAGAAGATGATGTTGTGCACGGAACTATGATGGTCCATGGATTGTGTATAATCTATGGTGTTACACTAGATGATATAGATCTTCCTGTGTTGATATGTGAAGTGTAGTCATCCTTGTTGATGACATGACATATGTATGTGCTAATGTAATGATGTATGACGTTGGTCATATTCAATGTTACAAGGTTAAGTTAATGATATGGAATGAATTGATGTAGATTCTTTCTCAATTCTTTACTAGAGAGTCCCCATTATATTTTTTGTTAGGTGGAAATAAAGTTCCAAGAGACCAAAGGTTGTACCACCTATCTTAGTCAATGCATTTACCTTTTTTAGCCACATCAAATAATTAATTCATGAATTTAACATGTTAGGTGATAAATTAATAATATGTTTATTTAGCACTACCTATATAATTTCATGATATGAATCTAAATGATGTTAAGAAAATATTAGATTGAGGAGAGGTGGAAAATATGACTAAAGAGGTTCCATGGAATATGAGGTGAAGATCAAAATAGTGTAGTAGACCAATAACAAAGGATTTGCCTCTAAATGTGCATAATATGGTATAAATACCATGGTAGAGTAATGCGAAAACTAAATGTGATCCTTTTGAAGATGCAATCAAAATTTTTGTATTAGCTTGAATTTCTTATTTATATAGTATGTTTTATGGTGCTTTATGAATTTATGCTACTAGCAAGAGAGAATACACTAATTGATTTTATACTTCTCTATGTTCACGAGCTTAGTTAATGAATTTTTAATATCCTAGAAGTATCTATCTTTTTGAGCATGACCCTATTATCCTCCATTACTTTATGAATGAAATGATACTTTATTCTACCGATCTTTTTCATAAATGGAAATTATGGTTCTTTTTCAAGATGATGTCAATTTGACTATCTCAATCAAGCTACATTACACCCTTTTTCAACCTAATATTTGAATACATTGACATATAATTTTATCACATGTTGACATCTATTATTGACTCATATTTTATTAGTTCTAAAATAGTTAATGAAACATTGTGTGATTGCAATATTCTTTTTTTTAATAATTATAATACACAAGACATGCTTATCCGCATGTTTGGCAATTATTTGGATTCATTTTTGTTCAAAACCTATATGTGTGTTGAATATGGAGTAACAAAGAAGGGCATGTTTCTACTATTAATCTACCTACTAATAATGAGCTTGAACAATTTCCATTCCTAAAGCTTTGTAATCATTAATAACTATCTACTATTTGATTGTTTTCTTTATATCTACCATATCATAATGCCAATACATTAGCATGTAATTATGCATGTTGAATGTTTGATATATCATGTTGGACTAGATTCCGTCACTCTTGGTAGTTTCAGCTGATGACTAGGAGTCCTTGAGGAGGATCTAGTATTCTTCATTGAAGGATTTCAGGGAAGCATATTCTTCATAGTTGGGTGGTAAAGCACTTTGACATGTTCTCACCTAGGGTGTTTTGATGTGGAGGTCGCATGTTAGAAGTTCTTTTTAGGATTTTTTCTTTATGTACTTTATGTAATTGATGTACTAGAACATTTGGTCTTCTTGTAAGGAAAATGTTTCCTAATGTTTTACTATCCTTTAGGTCTTTATCTATTCAAACAATTTTATTTATTTATTTTTAACTTTTTATTTTGTCTCTATTACATAGCTTGAGAAAGTCTGTTCAATTTATGTTTATTATATGTAATTTGTTATTTTAATTTTATAGAGGCCCTTACATGTTGTGTGATGTGTTTGAATGTGTATGCTATGATCTAAGTTAAATAAGGAAATTTTGAACAAGTTTATCAAAATGCAGGACATTATAGATAGATTTATGAAAGAGGAAGACAAATCTCAAAATGTGATTCTAAGAAATGTCTACGCCTAAAAAATGGAGCAAACTATGCTTAATAGTGGCATTGGGTGCTAGGTCTTGAGATTAGTTGATTAAATATCTACTACTAACAAAAGGATTATGAGGACTCTGTGATGAAAAACGGTTCTACATCTACGGTTAACTCTGACAAGGCCGAAGAGAAAAGAAAAGAGTTGACTTGGATCAGGAAGAAGGTCAGAAGGTGGAACCTGTGAAAATATAGGAGGAGACCAATGAGAAGAGAAAAGATGTGAGTGGGTTTATGCAGGCTGCCAAAGATCACGCTGATACAAACATGCAAATGAGCTCTTGGCTGTTTGAAGAAATAAAAGATATTAGCATCAAACAGTTTGAGCTAGAGGACATAATTGATAAAATTGCTCCGCTGATGGCTAAGCCAAATACTCCTAAATATGTCAAAGATGATTGCACTGGAGGAGAAGAGAAGGGGCTGATGGAAAAACTAGAACTTAAATTCAATGCGGTGGTCAACTTTCGCATGCAAACTACTTCAAGCCATATCCAACACATAGAGGAAACCCTTAGCAGGATCATGAAGTGGAATTATGAAGGAATGAAGGTTACTACTGATAATCTGCGTTCCCTCTTGGCTATGCTGTAGGGTAATTCCAACCCCATTAATGTTGAAGATGACGATGACAAAGGAACCAGCTCTGCGGGTCCTATCTCTAGGACTAGATAAAACACTAAAAAAAAAAAGATGGTCAACTCAAAGGATATCGAGAACCTCAGGGATTCTATCCAGCAATATGAATTGTTGAAGGAGGACATTGCTGATCTTATAAAAAAAATATCTTAACTTGTTTGTCCCGATCATCCTATTTTTTGCAGTCTAGTGTTTTTTGTTCGTTCCTGGTGCTGGGAGGTGTTGTAATGTCTTCTTATATTCCCCCAGAAGTTTCTTTTTGATCTGTACTTAATCTTCCTATCTTCTGTGCTTTTGTAAAGGGTTACGGTTCCCTTCAAAAACTATTTTTTTCCTTAATTGAAAACAAAAGGATTAGAATGTCTTCACCTAAAATTCCTCAAAATGGTTGTACACAAAAAGAGGGAAAAATGGTTGTGTTGTTTAGGGCCTTGCCTCAGTCAATCCTATGTTGAAGTTCCAACCTCCACAACAACAATGATACATGATTTTTTGTTTTCTATTCCTCAAGAGTAAATGCAATAAACAAATGATAATGACAAGACAAAAAATTATTATCTTAGATGTAGAGCCCTTATTTTAATTATACACACGGTGTTGATGACGTCTTTCAAATATTAGTACTCAAGATACCAATTAAAATAAGAATAAAATTACTTCAATCACATATAATGTAATGTGCTTGAAAATGTACTCAGACTTCACAAATCAATTTATTTTGATGGCTTGATCCTTAAATAATTGATTACATAAGAAGATATCTCAGATTTCTTAGCTGTACTTTCAAATGAGGGAAGGAGTTACCTTTATAAGCAACTTACACCTTTCTATTAACAAATACTCATAGAGAGGCCAACACAAGAATACAACTATTAAAGCCCCCAAAAAGACATTTAAATATTTGAATTTGGAGCCACATTAGGAGGATACAAGCATTGGTCACTAGTGTCAAACCTAATTAGGATACACAAAGCTCAACACACTAGAGGTGAGACCAATGTTGCCAATCTAGACCTAGGATGAGCCTGTCTGAATTGGATCATGCATAACTTCCAAAACGAATGCAAAACACAACATGGAATTGTGAAGGACATATGATTTATGATGTTACACTTTCATTTTATGCTTATTATATATTACAATCCCTACACACCACACAACTATTCTTCAAAGGTGCAATTGTAGAATCAATGGAGATGGTTAAGGTTTTTGCATGAGGTAGTATAGTTTGTTTATTTTCATTTTTGAATGTCCCTTTTCTCCATTGAGTGGTTTGAGAGGTTTTAATTGCATTTATTACTTCTTGGTACATTTTCTCACAAACAATATTTCATACCATACAAGTTAGATATGAAAAATGAAGAATGAGTATAAGAGCCATCAAATTATTTTGTGTCCATGCTGATTAACTAGGAAGCAAGATAGAGGCTAAAAAGTGGTAGATGCAAGGGTATGTTGAAAATTTATGGAGGTAGAAAATGTAGGATTTTGCAAACATGCAAATCCACAGAACGCCAAGAACACCTGCAAGCAAAATGCCAGAAGCTGAATCAAAACCTGTGAGAGAGAGAGCTAGGGTTTTTGAGAATCTCAGCGGAGTGAGAGCAAAATTATATTTCTCAAAAGAATGAAAACAATAATTACAAAAAGTGGCTTATAAGGTGAGAAACCCTAAAGCCGGAGAAAGCTAGGTTTGTGCATTTAATAATTAATAAACATATTAATTGTTATGCACCTAAATGACAAGCTTAAGTGAAAAAGAATAATAGTGACCTTTAATAATTAAA
>MU224711.1:183931-210938 GCA_018584345.1 Thuja plicata
ACCCTGAAGAGTGACTTACTATAAATAGTAAGTATGTGAAATTGAGTCTAGAAATAGCTGCAAAGGCCCAATCAAGGCCGACACTGCCAATATGCTCTGCTCAGGTGTCTTTCTATTAATAAGAACTTTGACTCACCCAAAATAGTAACTTACTATAAATAGTAAGTGTTCCAATCTAAGTCAAATAACCTGTGCAAAGGCCAAAACCTGAATCTAGCTGAAGAGTAATGTCTCTAGTCACCGAGTAACTGCCACATGAGACCCTCTATCAATAATTGTGAGCCTACGAGGGTCAAATGATAGGTTAATTCTTATGAATTCTAATGCCTGCAAAATGGGGACATTACAAGAAGCCCCATCAAAATTCAACTTGTGCCATCCTACTAGGGGGCTCTCCACACACAATTTTTCCTTAGATGATCTAAATTTTTTTTAGAACCATCACTAAGAGGAGGGATCTTAAGGCCTGTCCATTTGTTCTGAACCTTGTCATCCCATTCTATAAACTTAAGACCTTGTTTACCAATACTCTTCCTTCTATTAACTGTCTCAACAATGATTGCTTCCACCTTGTTTGTAAATTGGTCCACCTCCATCTCTTTGTCCCTAAAGATTCTACCATTCTACAAATCCTTATTCCTACTCCTAGGCCAGTGTTGAAATAATTCTATAATCTTATTCGGAAGGGATGTCTTCGTTTAACTTTCTCATTATCCATACCCACCATTTATTAGTGAATTCACAATTTAAGATGATATGATCTATGGTTTCCATGTCTTTTCTACACAAAGCACATCTTGATGGTGGTAACCCATCTTCCAAAACTATTATGATGTGACGATTCTATATTGCATGACCACCCATGCAAATATACCCACCTTTGGTAGGCATTCTTTATTCCAACATAAGTCTATAGGCATCTCTATTTTAGGGTACTAGTATTTTCTATAGAGAACCCTATAGTTATCTCTAGTGTTATAATATTTGTTCTTTGCCCCTATCCACACAATTCTACCCTCCTTGCAACTTGGATAGATCATTCAAGCAGTCAAAATTTATAATAAATTGTCCCTAAAGTTTGCCAGAATCTTTAGGTTATTCCCCACCTTCCTTTGCCAACCCAAAACAAGATTACCATTTGGTATATCCAGGTAATCTTTCACAAAGACTCCAATCTGACCTTTGAGATATGAAATTATCCCTTGGTCTTCTATAAGGGAGTTCATAACCCGACATCGTCCCTACAAATCTTCCCAGAAAAAAGTAGAGCCCCCATTACAATTCCTCTATGAGATCTGATCTATTATAAGGGATTTGCAATCCTTTATAAAATTCCAAATTCTTGACCCCCCTGGAGGATTAACATGTCTTAAAATGCTCAAAAAATCTCTCACATCCAAATATTTATGTCTGATTATCTTAACCCATTTCAGATCAGGGTTCTTGAGAATTTTCTATATTAGCTTTGACCCTAATGCAAAACTGTAATCCTTAATGTTCTTAAGGTTAACTTGTCTTCCCTCCCTAGACCTACAAATTGTCTCCCATGCTACTAGCGCAAACCTTGCCTTCTCTGTCGAACCTTGTCAAAACAACATTCTAAACTTTTGGGTTATTTTCTTTCTAATCTCACCTGGCATATTATAGAAAGACATTTGATATATTGGAAACACAAAGAGGACATATTTTAACATTGCTACCCTACCTTCTGTGGACAACCATTTTCCTTTCCAAGATTCATCCTGCTTTCCTACCTTTTCCATAACATTATCCCACAAATTTGTGGACTTCTTTCCTTTATTTAACAATAGACCCAATTATTAAATTGGAAGATCGCCTTTATTGAAGTCCAAAATATTTAAAAATTGTGTTTCTAAGTTGTCTGTAGTATTAGAGAAGAAAATTTGAGATTCATGGAGGCTAGTCTCTAATCATGGAACTTTACTTGCTGAGGGAGTGACTATCTCTGTCGCTGATGATGTTTTGAGGGAGACCATGCAAGTGAAACACCTCATGAAAAAACATGTCCGCTACTTGTGTGGCCTGATATCCCATGGAAATGGAAAAGAAGCGTGCATATTTAGTCAGCCGATCGACCACCATAAAGATTCAATCCTTCCCTTGCACTTTGGGAAGTCTTGAGATGAAGTCCATCGAGATGCTATTCCACTTCTACTCAGGTATCGGTAATGGTTGTAGTAGACCAAATGGTAGTGTGTGTTTAGATTTTTTCTACTGATAGGTAGCACATCCCCAAACGTATTGTAGGACATCGTTCTTGAGACCATTCAAGGAGAATCTTTCTCTAATTTGCCTATAGGTTTTTAGGTACCTTTGACGCCCAACCAAGGGTGAATCATGCATCTCCTTTAAAATTTTCTCTTTCATCCTAGACTCAGGCACTAAATAAATCATATCCTTGTAATAAATGATGTTTTCAACCACCTTGTATTTGTCATCATGCACTTCGCCATCCATCAATTGACACACAAAAGGGTTCTTGGAGTATTCAACCAACAAGTATGCCTTCCAATCCACCAAAATCTGAGACAAGGAGCATATGGCGGGATTCCTTGATAAAGCATCAACCACAACATTATTCTTCCCTTTAACATACTCAATGTCAAAGTCAAACACCTGGATTTTTCTTACCCACTTCTGTTGTCTTTCGTTCATGTGAGGCCTCACCCTGACCCATCATAGCGCAGTTGATACACTTATTTTGATACATTGATACACTTTTTGATTATCCTGATAGAGACTCGAGATATTATGTTTATGATGATGATTATATTGTATGGATTAGACCTAGAACATATGGTTGATTTTGATTATATATGTTTAGATAAGTGAATTGATGAGAAGATCGGATCATGATTAGTCTTGATTATTTCATGGATGTTATGTCATGGTGATTATGGAATTATTATGTTTTAAACATTTCTGTATGAAAATTGCAATTAGGGATTTAATTTTTCTTATTGATTAATGTTGCTAATTATGAATTGAAAATATATATTGCATGTGATTTTATTATCTTGGACAAATGATGCTCGAGTTTAGTGTGCAGGAAAGAGAACCATGGAATTATTCAGAGAATCAGGGTTAAACACATGTGAATTGAGTAAGCCAAGGTTTAATCCAATAAGGGGTTGAAACCTCGTTGTAATGTGATCTTTGTTGTAAATGTAATTTGAATGTGTGTTAATAGTTTAAATTCATGTTGTTGTTTGGACATGTCATTGTGAATGTGATGTGTATTTTCTTTCTTGGTGTCACTTGACACTTGTATTGTCCATGTGAATGGTGACATGTCAAATTAGGGCTTGGGCAATAATCACCAAACCTTATAGAATGTTATATTAATCCCACTTGCATATAGATGTCTTGTAGGGATCACATCAAGTTGGAACTCAGATTTGAACTTTAGGGGTACTTTGGAGGGGTCAAAAGTGACCCTAAAGTGTATTTTTGGCCAAAATTAGTTTTACCTATGAAAAAGCCTAGATCACCATTATGGCCCTCTAAAATGCCTACTTTTCAAAAGTGGAAAAAATGGAAATGACCTCATGCATCTAACTTGTCTCACACTCCTTACTAAACTCTCAATTAAGAGGGGAGACAAGAGGTAAGACAAAAGGACTAGAGGGCATGTCTCATTAATTGCTAGGTCTTGAGTACACTTCTAGGGGTCTTTTTAGAGGGTTTGGAGAAACTTAGTAGGTGTTCACCCACTCTCTAATTTTAGAGACAATTAGGGTTGGAGGAAGGAAAAGGAAAGGATAAGGGCTTCTTCTCAACTAGATTTTTGCCATTTTTCTTGGACCAAGGTTGGTAGATTCTTTCCATGGAAAAATACTCTTGCATTTTAGCTTTGTATGTTATTATTTTTATGAGCATGTAAATCTTGTATGGTGTTCATATATGTAAATCTTGTATGGAGTCCATATATGTAAATCTTTTATGGTGTTGTTGTATGTAGATCTTGTTATTGTGTGTTGGGTTGGGGATGCATTTGGATTTTTGTATCATTTCTTGTTCCTTTGGATTGGGAGTGTTGTTCATGGGTGTTTAAGGCATTACTCACCCTTTGGGAAGGGAAGAAGTGGCCTTGGATGAAGGGGTTAGTTGGGATCTCCATTTTAGTGAGAGTCTCTTCTCATGGAGAGAAGAGGGAGAAAATGCAAGGTGTATGGGCTCTTGCATGTCATTGTATTTGATCCTAATTTTGGGGGAGATAAGGGAAGATTGGATGGAAGATGTATGTGGTTTTTCCTTGAAGAGAAAATGACCAAATGTGTATATGGAAGGAATGTTGATGTAGCCTTGGAAAGGCATGGAAAAACTCTTATTGAAAATTTTGAATTGGAAATGGCATTCTCCTCCTTGAAAAAGCCCACCTTCACCCTACTTCAATGGGTTTGGAAAACTCATTTGTGAAGCCTTGGTTGGGATTTAATTGTTGTGTTGTGCATATATGATGGTTGTGAGAATTTGGATGTGTTACTTGTTTAGCCTTGGTTCTCCAATCTCGGGGGTGGTCTTCTTGAGATCTTGGTTGGGAGGTGAGTTTCCCATGGTTCTCCTCATGTATTTGCAAGTTTTGAAGTCAATATGATTGTGGATAAAGCTTGGGAGAAATCTCTATTTTGGTGTAGTTGTGTGAGAGAAACTTTAATGTTGCATGGTTACTCTTTGTATTGAGATTCATTCTTGTTAAGTGTTGTAATGTCCATATTGAAAGTTTTATCAAGCATGATGTAAAGAGCTCTTACTCATTATGTAATACTTTTCATAGCATGTAAAATTGAGTGGATTTATGAATCTTGTAAGCTCTATAATGTATTTGATTTTAAGTTAAAAACACTTCATTATTCCTTTGAAAATTTGAATTCTATTTCAATAAGATCATTACTCTACATTAAAATTTACATTGCAACCTCAATCCTTGAAAAGAAGAGATAAACTTGATAACAATAGTAAACCAAGCAATTAGTATATTAATGTTAAAAAAACAACTAATATTAATGTTCAATTATAGTTTCATAGTGTATTGCACAAAAATAAATAAATCAAATGCAAACAATTAACTACCCCAAAAAAGAAAATCAATAATATTAATGTGATAGAAACAAAAAAATAAACAAATCATACCAAAGACATTTTCCTGATTTTAGAGCAAAATTGCTCTCTAGAAAATGTTTGGGGAGGGAATTAATTTCCCCCTTTACACAAAGAATATTCTCTTAAAATTCCTCTCACTTAACCCCCCCTAAATACCCCTTTAATTACCTTTAATGATAATACATAGTTTTTAATTAATTGAGGGAGGCATGTTGTTGCACCCATCCCCGTGGGCCCCACACATTTATGTGGTAAATGTTGAAAGGAAACTTTAAACAAAACAAAGATTTTAATGAAAAAGGGTTCCTACAAACTACTTGGGTTCTGCACCACCCACCCCAAGTCATCGCCACCTCCTCCTTGCCTTGCTGACATGGTATTAAATCTTGCCCCAAAGACAAGTCTCTTTTCCCTTCCATGCGTACCTTATTCTGACATGGGGTTCAATACATATCCCAATAACATGACAACCTTCCCAAGCCATGCAAAATTCTCTTGGGGATTAATGTTTTAATGTTGTAAGGTTTGGTGGGCCCCATTCTTCACGTACCCTTAAACATGCACTTGCCTTCATGAAGAAATTTGAAAATCTAGGCAGATTTTGACTTATGTCTTGTCACCTCTCCCACTTGGCACGTGGGCCAAGGGGGAAAGGGAGGGGTGATGGGATAGGGGATAGGTAGGATGGGTAGGTAAGCTAGTTAGTAGGGTTAGTTAGGTTGTTTGATTAGGATTAGTATTAATAGATTCTTTTTAGCATGTTAAGATTTATTTTAGTATTTATTTAGTATGTATCAACCTTTTTAAATAATAGTTCATTTTTATCCAATGATTTACTCTTTAAAATGGATCACTAATATTAGTAAGTAGGTTAGTTTAAGATAGTAATTTAGGTAAGAAGATTTATCACATTGTTGTTTAATTTTTAAATTATGTAGTTCTTTTATAGATATATTTGTTAATTAATGATGCAGTTAATTACTAGATTTATAACTTTAGCTTTTATGTAAAATGCATGGTTAATGGTTAATTTTATTTTCATTATGTTAATCGGAATATATTGCTCATGGGTTCAAAAGGGGTAGAGGTTAATTTAATCAAGGTTTATTGGAGGTTAATCGTATTTTCTATTAGAGGTTTAATGGATTATAGTCGCATGAGCATTTTTGGTTAGGGGGTGAATTTAATTAAGTATTGATACTAGTAAGTTAGGAAATTTGGTTAGATTTTGATTAATAGATTTTGATTATTAGATTTTAATTAGTAGTTTATTTGTTATAGTGAATTTGTTATTATATTTCAATTATGTCAATGGTAAATGGTTCATGTATGTTGTTTAAAAAGAGAGTAGATTTTAACTAGCCCTTATATTAGCGAATATTTTAATATATATGTCTAAGTGGGTCCAAGGGTAGTTAAGTAAGGTAATACATATTAATTCTTCAGATTAACTTAGTTCTCTTTTAATAGTTAACTTATGTGTGTGAAATAGTTATATAGTTTATAGATGTTAGTAGTTAATGTCGAAAAAGAATTAGTATTAGATTTAAATGGATTAGTTGAAATCAAGGTTAAGAGTTAAAATAATTACTAGGTCAACCTAATCCAACAAATTATTTTATCAATTAATTTACCATCACGTTACTGCACTGGTTAAACATAAAACCATAGTTAATTCAACCTGACCCAAGAGTTCGTGTAACCCGTACAACAAATTGATGCTCCAACTCTGCATCCGTATGTGGCGTAACCCTAACTCAATCTATGAATATACCTTGCAACTCGGAGATTAACTTCTCCATGTTATCACCTTTCCTCAACACATCCATTGTTAGTTGTATGTACTTGTGTTTAAAAAAAAAAATTTGTCTGTGTGTTTTGCCCTAGTTTTGGACATGACAGTTCAGCTCCTTTTGTTCCAAGAAATACCTCAGGCTGTTGTGGTCCGTGTGGATGATGGACTTAGATCCCATGAGGTAATATCTGAACTTCATCAGGGCATGCATGATGGAAAGAATTTCTTTATCATAGATGAAATACAAATTCTCCACTCTTGAGAGTTTTCGACTCTCAAATGCAATCAAATGACAGTCCTGCATGAGTATGGCCTCGATGCCTTCCTCTAATGCATCACAATCTATAGTGAAGGGCCGAGTGAAATTTGGTAATGCAAGGACCAGACATGAATTCACGGTTTCTTTTAACGTTTCTAAGGTACACTTTGCTTGTTCATTCCATTGGAAAGATCCTTTCTTTGTTAGGTCGGTCAAGGGTGCAGCGAGCTGGGAAAACCCTTCATGAACCTTCTGTAGTAACTGCATAATCCAAGGAACCCACGCAGCTCTGCGAGAGTAGTTGGAGGTGGCCAATCCAAGATAGCATGGATATTTTCTTGATGCATTTGAACACCTTGACCACTGACAATGTGTCCTAAATATAGTACCTCTGTCATCCCAAATTCACATTTGGATCTCTTGGCAAAACAAGGATTGTGATTTCATGATTTTCAGCACTTCGTCCAAATTCTTAATATGTTCCTCCCATGTCTTGCTGTAGAAGAGTATGTCGTCAAAGAATACCAAAAAGCATTTGTGCAGTTGTTTGGGTTCATACAGGACTGGAAAGTAGCGGGTGTGTTATTCAACCCAAATGACATGACCATGAATTCATAATGTCCGTAGTGACAACTAAAATCTTTCTTCTCCACATCTTGTTCCCTCATGCATATCTGGTGGTAGCCTGAGCAGAGATCTCTTTTGAAAAAATAGACAACACCGTACAACTCATCCAGTAGCTCGTCAATCCTGGGAATAGGGTACCTATTTTGGATGGTATTCTTATTCAATGCATGATAGTCCACACACATACACATGGTACCATCTTTCTTTTTCACCAATACCACTGATGATGCGAAAGGATTGGAATTGAGCCTAATCCATCCCTTGTCAAGTAGTTCTTGGATTGTCTTTTCAATCTCATCCTTAAACCTTTTAGGATGTCGATATGGAGTGGTGATGACGAGCTTGGCTCCCTCCTCCAACTCAATGGTCTTCTCAAAACCATGGTGCGAGGGTATACTAGTTGGAATGTCGGCGAAGAACAAAATGTATCTTTCCAATACTGTTTGGAGTTCGTTGTCATGGTAGTATGCATGTTGGCCCTTTAGAGGGGCAATTGAAACCAAATAGTGTGTAGCCTAGAAAACACCATCATTTCTAAAAATGGACTCCGTTCATCGTGCTAAGATTTCCTTTGGACCGCCATTAGACATTCCCATCAGTACCACCTTCTTTCCATCTACTTGAAAATAGAACTCCATTCTCTTGAAACCCTGTGTGTATTCATCCAGTCTCCATCTACAGAATGCCCAGTATAACCTCCATGTCATCCAAATCTACCACAAAAAGTTGTCTATTATTGTGTGGTTCCCCATGGTGATGCTTAGTTGTGGAACCAAATAGACACACAATAAGAGGTTTCCTCCCGCCACCTTGACTTCAAACCCTTGATGTGCCTCTGTACGTAAACCTCTTCTACTGACCAGTGAAGAATTAATAAAGTTGAGTGTGGCTCCACTATCAAGCATTACCATGAGCGTACCCCATATGTGGAACATAGTACACCTTGGGGTGCCAACAAGTACCACAATCACACCTCCCCTACGAACCAGTGTGGCAATTCTCTCCACACAGTCAAAATATTGTTATCCATCTGCTTCAGCTTTGGGTTCTTCTTGGTCTTCTTCACCTTCAGATATCACCTCAATGTAGTGGATCTTTCCTTTGCCCAGACATTAGTGCCTTGGTTCCCTTGGCTCCTTATAGTTGAAACAAAGTTTCCTTCTTCTCAGATCCTGTCTAGTAGCCTCATCCAACAATGACTTCTTTGATGGGGGTTTGTTGTCTCTTTCCTTTAGAGTAAGTGGTGGTTTGGGGTGTGAATAATTCCTAGAGGAGGAGGAAGAAGTCGCCATATCACATGCCTTTTTTATTGCTTCTGTAAGTATGCTGGGGAAGTTATCAGAAATAAAGCTAGATTGGTTTGAAGGTTATGCAGAAGAAGAAGGTATTTACTATGGAGAGACTTTTGCACCTGTTACTAGATTGGAAGGAGTTAAAATACTTCTAGCTTATGCTGCTTACAAAGGATTCGAGGTATATCAGATGGATGTTAAGTTTGAATTTCTTAATGGGATACTTGAAGAAGAAGTATACATTGAGCAACTTGAAGGATTTATTGATAACACAAACAAGAACAAGGTATGTAAATTACATAAAGCTTTATATGGTTTGAAACAAGCACCCTGAACATGATATGAGAGATTGTACTCTTATCTAATCAAAATAGGATTTCAAAGAACAAGTGATAACATTAATGTTTACTTGAAATGTGACAGTGATAATAAAGTTTTGATTGCTGAAATTTTTGTTGATGATATTATATTTGGAGGTAATGACACTTTATGTAAAGGATTTGCTAATGAAATGAGAAAAGAGTTTGAAATGTCAATGAATGGAGAGATTAAGTTCTTTCTAGGTCTATAGATATAGAAAGTTACTGGAGGAATCTATATTACACAAGCTAAATATATCAAATAGATCCTTAAAATTTTGGTATGGAAGATTCCAAACCTGTTGGAACACTTATGGTTACTGGATGTAAGTTATCCAAAGAGGATGAAACACAAGAGGTGGGTAATATTCTTTACCGATCCATGATTGGTAAATTACAGTATGTTGTTCACAATAGACTTGATATAGCACACACAGCTGGGATTGTTGCAAGATTTTATTCTAATCTGAAGGAAACACATATGTCTACAGTAAAAATAATTTTGAGATATCTCAAAGGCACATAAGAATTTGGTTTATTGTACAAAAAATGAGGTACTTTTGATATGCAAGTCTACACTGATGTAGATTGGGTTGGAAACATTGATGAAAAGAAAGTACTAGTGGAGGCACATTATTTCTAGGTGAAAGATTGGTTACATGATTAAGCAAGAAATAAAGTTGCATTTCACAGTCTACTACAGAGGCTAAATATGTTGTTGCTACTATGAATTGTGCAGATATAGGATGGATTAAGCAATTACTTGAAGGTATGCAAGAAGATATCAAAGATCCAGTTACTATTTTTTGTGATAATACAAGTGCTATTAATATATCAAAGAACCCAATTATGCATTCAAAGACCAAGCATATTTCTATCAAGTATCACTACTTGAGAGAAAAAGTTCAAGAGAATAATGTGAGATTGGAATATGTGAATTCAAAGGAACAATTGGCTGATATCTTTACAAAGCCACTACCTTAAGATGCTTTTGAGTATCTTAGAGGTAATAGGGGTTCTTCCCCTATCCAATGTTCACTAAAGAGCATGAGACACGCTGCATCAATTCTATATTTCATTAGAATATCTATTTCTGAATTGATGTTAGTATGACACACTTTAGGTGATTCCCGAAGTTGTGAATTTTTTTTTGTATGTAATGATTTATGAGTACATATCAAGTATAATCCACTACTAGAACAAGTTTTTAGGATTGTGACTTTTTGGCATTATTATCAAAGAGGGAGAGAATGAATTGATGACATTTATCCTTAAGGGAGATATTGATGAATTGAGAGAGAATGAATTTCTCCTATTTACTCATGAAGGAGAATCAGGATGTATTTTACAAAAATGAAAGATCTATCCAAGAGGGAGATTCAGATCAGAGATCAAAGTGGAAACATAAACATCAACTCAGAGGGAGTACAACTATGTATTGGAGAGATACCATCATCAATTTCTATAACACTGTTATAGTGGTTTCCATCAATGCCAAAGAGGGAGATTGTTAGTAAATAATTGATGAATATTTGATGAAGATGATGAAGACCAAGTGATTTTGAGTATCATGATTGTAGAAATGGTTAGATTAGTTGTTGTCTTGTCATTGATGTCAAGCTATTGATTAATTAATTTTTATTATGTTACCATAGCTTAAGAGGAGAAGTTAAATTGGTGACAAATATAGATTAGACAATGATGAATTAATGATGATATAGTTGTTTTCTACTATATATTTGATGTTATCAAATCGGTAAAATTGATTGATCAAGTCAAAAACTGCAAAGAGTTAAAGTTATGACTGAAAGAGTTACTTTACCGAGATAGATAGAGTCAATCAGTAGAATACTATGTGAGTCGGTCACAGTTACAGAACACCGAGTGAAAGTCAAGTACCGAGCATCGGTTGATTTAGACACTGAGCAGCGAATGAACTCAGTTACCGAGTTGCAAAGAAAGTTTTGCCGAGTACATGATATTGATTATAAATGATGATAAGATCGAATTTAATGTGAAGCGATGATGAACTAGATGAGGATACAAATTAAATAAATATTGTTAAATGATCTACGAATGTGAAAATTCAATGAGAAGATCTAAGGCAAAGATCAAGTGGTTTAACTGAATTGTGAAAGTTCCAAGAAAAGTACAAGTTTCGAGGTAAAAGTGAAATGGTAAATACCGAGTTGTAAATTATGAAGAAGATGATCGAACGAAAGAGCGCAAATGATAGAAAATAAAATTAAGGATATTAAGAGGAAAAAGCATGTCTATATAAAGAGTGAGAAATTAACAGAGAATACAGTAGCTAGCGAATTGAATAAAGAAGAAGCTGAAGAACAAGATTTACTGAGAAGAACAAAGAAACAGAGATTGAAGAATCTACAGTTTGAGAAAGAGATCAATGGAGTATGAGATGCCAGTATTCAATTGAGCATATAGGACCTGACACAAGCAGAGGTAGTTGTTATATTTACAGATCAAAGTTTACTATTGCTTACTAGTATTTCTAACAGAGAAATCTCTTAACTGAGTGGATTTAATAGTCCAAAAGAGTGTTTAAATACCTCTAACAAGGCCACTTTTAATAGAATGAAGATCTTAACAGATATGAGGTAAATCCACTAACAGGGTCACATTTAGCAAATGTGTTTGTAATGTTTAACACCAGAAGTTCTTAACCAAGTGTACTTTAGAAGGGTGCATTTTTATTGTGGGTTACAAATCCCACAGAGGTTTTTCCCAAATTGGGTTTCCTCATTAAATCTGGTGTCAACTGAGTTAAATCTAGAGTCAACTGAGTTAATCTGATGTTGCTAAGTTTAAATGATTGATTTACATAAATGAGATGTATTATTGTTTAAGTTATTAAGTTGATTGGCGAATTGGTTATTTACTGTATTCAGTATTACCGAGTGATTCAGAGAGTTTAGATTTAAGTTTTCAAGTTTGATTTGTCCGATTCACCCCCCTCTTAGTGGACCAACATCAACAAGTATAGTCAACTAGTCCAGTCAAGGTGATGAAATAAAGATAGTGATCAAACACATGTCAAGTTTGATTTATTTGTGAACTATTTTGTTGAGGGATGACCTTGAGGATTTGAAATCTCTATGTTGGTGTGGCCGCTTATGGATTTTATTTGGATTTTGGAGGCCGACTGCGGTAACACATTTTAGGGTTGTCCCACTAACCTAAAAGTTTAATAGGTGTTGAAATTGAAGGATGATGATGACGAGTGAATGAAGAAAGTTGATGTGATTATTGTAGAGGTAAAAGTAGATGTTTATATGTGAAGAAAAGAAATCTGATCAGATATGAAGTGGATCGATCAAGCAGAGTGTGCTATTTTTAGATCATTTTACTTGAGTTTATTCTTATAGAGATTTCTAACAAGATTGTGATAAAAATCCTCTAGCAAGGTTACTCTTAACAGGGTAAGAAGGATCTTGACAGGTTTGAAGACTAAATCCTCTAACAAGGTGACTCTCAAAAGGATTTCTAAATCCCTTAAAATGGTAGTTCCTAGCAAAATTTCTGTTATAACCTCTAACTGGGTTATAATACTCTTAACTGGGTTTGCACTTAGCAAGGTTGTTGTAATGCTCCTAACAGGGAAAATTTATTTTGCGCACTAGTGAAATTTTTGGGTATCATCTCACGCATGGTTTTCTCCCCCCAACAAGGTTTTCCACTAAAAAATCTTGTGTCTTGAGTCTATATTGTGTGAATAGTTTATGTGCTTAGTTTCGATGTAGTATTCACTTTTGTATGTTGGTTACTGTGGAAGCTATTTAAGAATTGTTTTAGATTTGTGGGTTCACTGATTCACCCCTCCCCCCTCTTAGTGCTTTGAAAGACTAACAAAATTTGTTGTCATTTACATAGTGAATTCCAACTTTTGTACTCCCCCTAAAGATTGTTATTTAATAAAATACTAGAGGTTTGAGATATGGAGGTCATTTTCTCTATAAGGAGTTTCATTTCTTGAAAAAAAAATGGTTTGATGGATATTGTCACTTGTTAGTTTTCCCAATCGATGAAAGATTTAGTTTCATAAATAATTTTGATGATGTAGAACATCCAACTTTTGAATATTCTTACTTCAAGTTTCCCCTACTCTAGTGAACAAAGTAAGTATGATACCTATCTCATTTTTGAAATCACATTGAAGTCAAACTTTGGACAATTGTTTTTTGTTTTTTAGGGCTTGAGAAACCATTTCTTCCTTGATTCCTTTCGACATTTTTTCAAATTATTATTCCAACCCTTTTGACGTGTTTTTAAATTAGTAATCCTGGTCTTATATGGTTGCAACCCCAAGGTAACCTTCAAGAGATTTTGATCAAACTTGCATACTACTTGATCGTCAAAATTACAAATTTCTCTTCTATCAAGGTCATAGTGATACACATCTGCCAATATCAACTCTTGATATTTGATAGAATCTGGAATAAAAGTTGTCTATACTAACCCACCATATCTCAATCTTCTTCAAACATGTTTCTCTCTTATATCCTATCAGGAAGATTTAAATCAAGTATATTTGCTTACTTAAGCAAAATGTCCATAATGAAAGAGTCTTTGTTTACCGATATTGATTTTAGCTAAATGACATGCTCTTAAAACTCTTTTTCTGAATGAAATCCTTGCCCTTTTTAAATTTCAGTTTGATACTATTGTTTTTGGATTGTAAAAAGACTAAAAATATGTCATGCACCCTCTTTAATGATTATCACTGCAAAGTGTGTTGCAAAGCTCTTTCTTTTTGTTGAAAAATCAGCCACAAAGATGAAGAATTTGAAAATTTATGAATTTACCGTATATATCTGATGATGATTGTACCAAACTTCTATTATTTGCTCCTTTTCATGACTAAAACCTACCAAGTTAAACAGTACAGGGAACCCTGTGAATGATTGTATGTTGTGATTTGAACAGACAATTGTTGCAAGTGAATTATTTGATCTGTACTAAGGTCTATCTGATTGACTGGTAGTATGCGGATATCGACTCGGTGATTGATAAAATGAAGACAGTAAGAAGATCAGATCATAATAGTTGAAATGAACTCTGAATTCTTTGTCCATCAGCTATGTCCTCATGATGTTGATGTGTCTTTGGTTTGATAGTGATGTATAAACAGAATGTGATTTGAATATGTGTAGGTGGGCTGCGATGCCGATGAATTATTACATTAATGTCGCTTGTTGATGGGAGTCTCAACTATGGAACCTCAATTTATAATGAATTGCAATATGGAGTTGATCTAAAATCTGGAATGAATATTGATCTGCAATAATATAGTTGGTAATGTATATTGATGATAAAATGATGATTCATTTCCTGAGATGTGCCATGTATATCACCTCAACATACATGATACATATCATGGTGAATGATTGCAACCTCTTAATGATATGACATGATCGGTCTACAATATGAATATTGATATGAATCTACAGATGATAGAATCATAGTGGTGGTGTTGAATCTTGTCAATAATATCGATCTTTGATGATGATCTGCGAAAGATGATAAATCTTATAATTAGTCTGGTAAGGTCATAAAGTGACTTCACCTTTGATAGGGAGACTCCTAGCTACCTCCTGAGTTGTCTTGAACTCAACTTAGGTCACTCCTAGGACCTCTTAGGGTATCCTCAATCCACCCTCTAACACTTGGAAAGAACCAATTCCTTCCCTTTACCAAGAATCTTCCTATCTTGTCAGATTCCTAATCTTTGTTCTTTGCAAGAACTCTCCTCACCTATGCTTCCCAAGCCCTAACCATTGGTTTGTATTGCAGGAGAGCTAGGGCTTCATTCAACTCCATTCTTGACTCCCAAATTGGGTCTGAACTTGCCAAGTTCATCCATTTCTCCATCGCTCACTAGTTTCCTATCTTTTAGGCCTTGTAGCCTTTTTCACCAATTAGGCCTCCTACAATATAGGAATCTGCAATTTCTGGCTAAACTTCTCAAAGGACCCCCAAATGTGTTTTGGCAGTTCAACCATATGATGCAAGACCTCTAAGATTTTCTTGGTTTCAGGTCCCAACTCTGTCCGTACACCCTGTTTCAGAAATAGGGCTTTTTGCTTGGTTCTAGACCAATCTATGGTCTTTGGCTTCAAAACTTGGCAAAAAGGTTTCTTGGGCACTCCTCCTTGTTCTTGAGTACTTGCAAAACACACACCAACACATCCATGGCCTTCTTGGCTCATGAACACATCCCTCCTGTAATTTCTAACCTCTTTTACACAGTCTGCCTAGCCGGGCTTCATCCACAGCTCGCCTAGGGCAAGACTTTAAAAATCAGTGCACTCACTTGCAGAGCTCCACCTTGTGGATTCTTGAAGCTCAATGAACCTAGTCTCCATCCCCAAGAGGCCATACAAAACCAACGGTGGGGAATGGAGTTAGGTCCACATCTTTGCAACACTGTCAAAACTGGACAACAAACTGTACAAAACAAAAGAATTTACAAAATGCAAAGGAAATGCAACTACAAAACAAACTAACTACTGGAACAACACAATGACATGCCCAACAATGGATTCCATGAGTTACAGTACCAAGTTCAATCCATATAAGCTAACTTTCACACTGTTTACATTAAAACTCACTTCTTTCTTAGTATTCAGTCCGTACACAATGACCTCTGAACCCACAAATTAGGGTTTTCTTAGCATATATAGTCTACCTCACGTGTCTACCCCCTTGGATAAACCTAATCCACCTTAAACACCGAAATCCTTAAGAAAACCAAATGTTGTCAGCAACTTTTGAAAAGTTGCAAATGTTGCATAGCAACATTTTTACATCTTTTACATCTTTTCACTTTTTGAGTGATTTAACTCCAATCTAACCTAGATAACCTAAGTTAGACCTCCTAGGGTATCCAAGGACCCTAAGAACATCCACTACACCAACTTTCCACTTGATGACATCATCAAGTACAGTGCATTAAAAGAACTAGACTGAAAGCCTTTATCCTAAAAAGTGAGCACTAACAAGATCTACTCACACCACACTTGGTCCACATGACCTTATATATTTACAATGCCCTTCAAGAGGGTCTTTCATACTTTGTCACACCAAAAATGAGATAACCAACTGGCTTCTCAGGGGTGCTCCTGCACCATACTGCCAAGGCTAAGAACTTAAGTCACCTCTAGGGACAGGAGCTTAGGATCAACTCCCTGCTTCTTGAATTCATTCTCAGCTACCCAAGTAGCTTCAGCTTTTGACTTTCCTTCCCACTGAATGAGATGCTCCATGTAAGTTCCCTGCCAGGTCTTTTTCTTCACTCTAGAGTCTAAAATCTTCACAGCCACTAGTTTAGGTGCATGGAAAACCAGAACATCTTGTGTTATTTGTTTACTGTCTGACTCGGATGCAGTTGGTACTGGTGTAGGCCCTTTATACTTTACCAAATCCTACACATTAAAAATAGGAGACATTGCCAAGTCTGATTGCAAGTCTATTCCATAGGCATTTTGTCCATACTTTTCTATAATCTTACAAGGACATATCCTCCTCATTTCAAGTTTGGTGGGGACTCCCTTCTATAACCTGGATTTGTTAAGATGTATCATCACAAGATCACCCACAACAAACTGAATATCTCTTCTTCCTTCATCAACTTTGGCTTTCAATTTTTGTGTAGCCTCTTGGAGCTGCTTCTTCACTTGGTCATGAACCTCCTTCATTGATTGAGTGAAGTCTTTTGCATATGCACTCCTTCCTTCTTCATTTTCCAAGTGTCTTAACTCCAACACACCTCTAGGGTGTAGCCCATAAACTATTTCAAAGGGGCTTTTGCCTGTTGTCCTATTAACATTGTCATTATAGGCATATTCTTCCTGTGGTAACATCTGATCCCACATCACTCCATACTCCTTTGTCAAGCATCTAAGGAGATTACCTATCACTCTGTTAATAACTTCAGTCTGACCATCAGTTTGGGGATGGTAGGCTGATCCAAATGATAGGTTGGTTCCCAACCTTGTCCACAAGGTCTTCCAAAAATGACCCATAAATTTGACATCTCTGTCAGATACTATGCTTAGGGGCAAGCCATGAATCCGTACCACCTCTTTAAAGAAAAAATGTGCAATATGACTGGCATCATGAGTGGTTTAGCAAGCAATGAAGTGGCTCATCTTGCTAAACTTATCTACAACCACAAATATACTATCTAAACCAGTCTTGGTTCTAGGCAATCCAACAATAAAATCCATACTAATACATTCCCAAGGCCTGCTAGGAATGGGAAAGGGTTGGTACAAACCTGCATTAGATGAGGTACCCTTAGCTTTTTGGCAAATCAAACATTGCTCTACATACTTTCTGATGTCCTTCTGCATCCTAGGTCAATAATATAACCTTTGCACTAGTTCTAGTGTTTTGTTTAGGCCAAAATGCCCACTTAAGCTCCCATTGTGCTTCTCTTGTATCACATTCTCCCTCATAGATCCCTTAGGAATACATAACTGTCCTCCTCTAAAAAAGAGATCATTCTGAATAGTATAGTCTGCAAATTGACTATGGAAATGGTTTTTGAAGTCTTTACATACCTTGTATGCTTCTGAGAAGTCTTCATCTCCTTCATAAAGCTCCTTGAATCTCTCTACACCTATACTTTGTAGTTGTACCTCTTGGACTGTCAAGAGTCTCCTACTCAAAGCATCAACCACCTTATTCAACTGCCCTTTCTTATGTTTTATAGTGAAGGTATAGGCCTGCAAATATTCTATCCATTTGAGATGTCTATTGCTCAACTTCTCCTGAGAATTGATAAAACTCAAAGCTTCGTTATCAGTATAAACCACAAATTCTTTTGGTAACAAATAGTGCCTCCATTTTCTCAAGGATTGCACCAATGCATATAACTCTAAGTCATAAGAAGAATACCTCTTCTTGGCCTCATTCAACTTCTCACTATAAAATGCCACTGGCCTATTCTCTTGATTCAACACTGCCCCAACAGCTATGCCACTTGCATCACATTCAAGGGTGAATAACTTATCAAAGTTTGGAAAAACCAAAATAGGCTGTGTAGCTACTCTCTTTTACAACCACTCAAAACCTTTACCAGCCTCTGGAATCCATTTGAATTTAGTTTTCACTCCACCTTTAATTGTATCTAAGACTGGTGCACATATCTCACTAAAACCTCTAATGAACTTCCTGTAAAATTGGGCAAGTCCATGAAAAATCCTTACCTCATTGCTGCATGTAGGGGTAGGCTAATTGAGTGTTGCTTCAAATTTTCTAGGATCCATCTTCAAGGTTCCTTGAGACACCACAAAACCAAGATAGATCAGCTCTTGCTTCATAAATTCACTTTTTTTCAAGTTAATGGACAACTTCTCCTCATGAAGTTTCTTCATCACAATATGCAAATGTTGGAGGTGTTCCTCCTTGGTCTTACTGAAAATTAGGATATCATCTAGGTACACTACTACAAATCTGCCTATGTAGTCTTTTAACACCTCATTCATCAAACTCATAAAGGTGCTTGGAGCATTGCTAAGCCCAAAGGGCATGACCAACCATTCATAGAGCCCTTCTGTGGTCTTGAATGCAGTTTTCCATTAATCTCCCTCCTTAATTCAGATTTGATGGTACCCACTCTTCAAATCCAACTTGGTGTAATACCTTTCTCCTCACAAAAAATCCACAAGATCTTCAATCCTAGGAATGGGAAATCTGTACCTTATAGTGATCCTATTAATTGCCCTTGAATCTGTACAAAGCCTCCACTTACCTCCTTTATTGGATGCTAGAACCACTGGTACTGCACATGGGCTAATGCTTGTCCTAATTAGTCCTTGGTCTAAAAGTTCTTGTACTTGACTGGCTATCTCCTTGTTTTGGTCAGGAGTCATCTTGTATGCAGTTTTATTTGGTAGAGAGGCTCCTGGTATGAAGTCAATCTGATAACTTATGGCTCTAGAAGGTGGCAACATTGTAGGTGACCCATCACTAACTATGTCCTTAAACTCCTTCAATAACTCCTGCACTTCCTTTGGTAATGGTGCTTGTTCCACCTTATTTTCTTCACTAGGCTTAACCATGATAGCATAGTGTGTCCATTCTCCATTCTTTATATTTTGCATGTACTCTTTACCTCCTTGTAATAAGACATTAGGTCCTGCTGGTGTAGACCCCTCATCATCCATGAGTGACTAAATTTTGTAAGTGATCCCATCTTTCTTGAAAATATAAGATTTCTTCTCTCCATCATGATTCGTCTTCCTATCAAATTGCCATGGCCTACCTAAGAGTAGGTGGCATGCATCCATTGGGAGTATATCACACAAGATTCTGTCCACATATTTGCCTATTGAAAAATCAACCCATGCTTTCTCATTTACAAGAACATGCTATCCCTTATTCAACCATGTGACTCTATAAGGGTTTGTATGCGGTATTTTGGTCAATCCTAGTTTTCTGACTGCTTCCTCTAAGATAATGTTATAAGTAGACCTTGAGTCTACAATCATCTTGAAAAATTTGCCAAGTATTTTGCACTTCACTCTGAAAAGTGCCCTCCTTTGTTTAGCTTCTTCTTTGACAGGCTCCTTAATGAGAATCCTCCTAATCATTAGAATCTCTCCACTCTCTGAATCTAGGTTGATTTTAGGAGATTTACCACTGCTAGTCTCTTCTTGGGCTATATAATTTACCCTCTTCTCACCATGTGAACTAGAAGCCTTCTCAGGGCATCTATAGGCTAGATGCCCTAGTTGATTACAATGAAAAAATTTCATATTTTCAAAGTGTGAAGCTCTGCCTGAACCTCCAAACCTGCCTCTTCCTCCACCTTGGAAGCCTCTGCCTCTATTCATACTTCCTCTTCCACTGGTTTCATTGACTATCTCCATCAATTTGGATTCTCCTTGAGATCTATACTCAATGCCTCTGCCTGCAAAGCTACCTCTATGTCCTCTGTTCTCTTTTCCTCTACCTCTTCCCCTTGAGGTCTGATCATGTTTTCTTTTGCTTTTCACTTCTATCTTCAAAACCATTTGATAGCATTGTCTCACACT
This sequence comes from Thuja plicata, assembly GCA_018584345.1. Taxonomy (NCBI): domain Eukaryota; kingdom Viridiplantae; phylum Streptophyta; class Pinopsida; order Cupressales; family Cupressaceae; genus Thuja; species Thuja plicata. Next base: position 204,448 of record MU224711.1, read on the forward strand.
TGTTAGGGTAGAAAGACTCATCTCTTCTTGGATAGACCATTTGAGTCCATTCTGATATCTAACCAATCTGATAGACTTGTCCTCCACTATATTTTACCTTAAGCACACATTTTGGAACTCCTCAGTATATGCTTGAACATCTAGGTCTTTCTATCTAAGGTTTTGTCTCCTTCTATGCATCTGCACCTCATAATCATTAGGTAAATAAGTCTGTTTCAGCTTAGCTAACATGTCTTTCCATGTAACAATAGGGTTCTTTCCCTCTTTCTCTCTCTTAGTTTGAACAAACTTCCACCAGGTAAGTGTTGGTGCCCTCAACCTAGACTTAGCCACCTTTAACTTTTGAGCATCTGTTATGCCATCACATTCGAAGTGATTCTCAAGACTGTCTATCCAGTCCATGACTAGATCAACATCCATTTGTCCACTAAAAAGTGGTACACCCTCCAAGGCTTTGCCACTTAGGGCCTTGAGTGCCTTCAAGAAGGGTTCTTCTGGTAAGACAGGGTCAGGAGTAGGTGCTTCTTCCTCTAAGTCCAACTCCTTCTCCTTAGCTTCTTTTTCCTCTTTTTGGTCTACCTTGTCCTTCACTTTATCTGCCTTGTCTTGGACTTCACCTAAGATTTTCTCTAATTGAGTCAATCTTTCTCTTAGCACTCTATTATCCTCTTCTTGTTCTTCAACCTTCTTGGCCAATTAAGCATTGGTCACCATCTTGCTAGATGCACTTGACTCTTCACTTGATTCTTTGGTCTGCAACATTCACTAGCTGCAACACTTCTTACCCCAAATCTTGAATCTATGCTATGATACCACTCTAATAGGGAGACTACTAGCTATCTCCTGAGTTGTCTTGAACTCAACTTAGGTCACTCCTAGGACCTCTTAGGGTTTCCTCAATCCACCCTCTAACACTTGGAAAGAACCAATTCCTTCCCTTTACCAAGAATCTTCCTATCTTGTCAGATTCCTAATCTTTGTTCTTTGCAAGAACTCTCCTCACCTATGCTTCCCAAGCCCTAACCATTGGTTTGTATTGAAAGAGGGCTAGGGCTTCATTCAACTCCATTATTGACTACCAAATTGGGTCTGAACTTGCCAAGTTCATCCATTTCTCCATCGTTCACTAGTTTCCTATCTTTTAGGCCTTGTAGCCTTTTTCACCAATTAGGCCTCCTACAATATTTTGGTGAAAATTCTCAAAGGCCCCCCAAATTTGTTTCGGTAGTTCACACATATGATGCAAGACCTCCAAGATTTTCTTGGTTTAAGGTCCCAACTCTATCCGTACACCCTGTTTCAGAAATAGGGCTTTTTGCTTGGTTCTAGACCAGTCTGTGGTCTTTGGCTTCAAAACTTGGCAACAAGGTTTCTTGGGAAATCCTCCTTGTTCTTGAGTACCTACACAACATGCACCAACACATCCATGGCCTTCTTGGATCATGAACACCTCCCTCCTGCAATTTCTAACCTCTTTTACACAGTTTTCCTAGCCGGGCTTCATCCATAGCTCGCTTAGGGCAAGACTTTAGAAATCAGTGCACTCACTTGTAGAGCTCCACCTTGTGGATTATTTAAGCTCAATGAACCTAGTCTCCGTCCCCAAGAGGCCGTAAAAAACCAACGGTGGGGAATGGAGTTAGGTCCACATCTTTGCAACACTGTCAAAACTAGACAACAGATTGTACAAAAACAAAAGAATTGACAAAATGCAAAGGAAATGCAACTAAAAAAAAAACTAACTACTGGAACAACACAATGACATGCCCAAAAATGGATTCCATGAGTTACAAAACCAATTTCAATCCATATAAGCTAACTTTCACACTGTTTACATTAAAACTCATTGCTTTCTCAATATTAAGTTCGTACACAATGACTTCTGAACCCACAAATTAGGGTTTTCTTAGCATATATAGTCTACCTCATGTGTCTAACCCCTTGGATAAACCTAATCCACCTTAAACACCGAAATCCTTAAGACAACCATATGTTGTCAGCAACTTTTGAAAAGTTGCAAATGTTGCATAGCAACATTTTTACATCTTTTACATCTTTTCACTTTTTGAGTGATTTAACTCCAATCTAACCTAGCTAACCTAAGTTAGACCTCCTAGGGTACCCAAGGACCCTAAGAACATCCACTACACCAACTTGCCACTTGATGACATCATCAAGTACAGTGCATTAAAAGAACTAGACTGAAAGCCTTTAGCCTAAAAAGTGAGCACTAACAAGATCTACTCACACCACACTTGGTCCACATGACCTTATATATTTACAATGCCCTTAAAGAGGGTCTTTCACACTTTGTCACACCAAAAATGAGATAACCAACTAGCTTCTCAGGGGTGCTCCTGCACCAACCTTATTAGAGAAACTGATAGTCTAGGGAAGATCTCTCACCTTTGAAACTACTCTCCAATGCTTAATTCCTTAGTTGGAATTGTAAACTCAAGAAAATTATATGGTTTGGATGATGCTAATGTACAGCTAAACAACTTACTTAAATATTCAATTCTAATATCTGAATCTCAAAGGTGGCAGTGCCAATAGCACGTGCCTAAATTCAAATTATAAAGATTGGTCCTATCCAAGGTAAGGCAGTGCACTAGTGCACCCCCTTTAATGGGCCCCCTTGTGTGGCAACTAACTCGTAGGGGACCAAAAGGGTTATTTGAAAAATAGAATAGGTTCGGCCTAAAGATGGAGAATGATAATCTCCCCTTTTGAGAATTGCTTTCCCTCAATTAATCAAAAATTAGACTACTCCAAAATCTGCTTGTTCCCCCACATGGCATCCTCAGCTAGAATTTTTTTACATTGAGAAAGTTAATCCTTGATTGCGCATGTCGGTATCTTCCTCTCCCTAAATCAATGATCTCTGTGTATTTCAATGCAAGTTTACCTTCATCAAGTGGTTGAAGCTGCTTGGAAACTGTGACACAATGCCCAACCATCTTCTTGGGGCAAGAAACATGAAACACATTGTAAATATTAATTTCCTTAAGAAGCTCCAACTCCTATCCTTCATATCACCTTATAAGGCCTATAGAAGTGAGGCTTAAGCTTCTCGAACCCTCTCCTCTTCAAAGAGGATTGTCTATAGAAATACAATTTGAGGTAGACCAAATCTCCAACCTCAAAAATCTATTCAATCTAGCATCAATCTACATACATCTTGTGCTAATTTTTGGCTTGCTGTAGATTATCCTTGAGACCGAAGGATATCTAGGCTCTCTAGCAACCAATCCTTAGCTTTAGGTGCTTGACTATCTCCCAATGCCAAATTAATAAATAATGCAACTTCATAGCCATAGAGTGCCTTGAAATACAACATGTCTATCGACACATGCTAAATAGTGTTCTAGTTATACTGACCAAGATGTAGGCAACAAATCCATGCCTTCTACTATATTTCTACGTAGTTCCTCAACTATCACTCTAACCGCTAAATCACAATCTAACTTTGTCCATATATTTGGGGATGCTAGGTAATCCTTGGAGTCATCCCAATACCTACTAATTTGAAGAGCTCCATCTAAAAAGAATTAAGAAAATGATGCTCTCTATCACTAACTATATTCCTAGGGAGGCATTGCAAATGGAATCTCTCATGAAACAATAACTTTGCTATATTTATTTCTAAAAAATCCATAGGGTGGAAAAGAAGTGATCATGCTTAGTTAACTATTCAATCACCACATATATACAATCCTTTCCTTGTACCTTGAGGAGTCTGGTGATGAACTCTATCAAAATTCTCTCCCACTTCTGATTAGGAATAGGGAAATCCTTAAGTAACTCTGCTGGAAGATTATGCTCATATTTGTTCTATTGTCAAGTGATGCAATCGTTGAAATAATGGAACACATCATTCTTGATGCCCTTCCATGGAAAACTCTCATAGACATTCCTATAAATCTTGAGGTGCCTTGTGTAATGCCCTACCCGGGAAACCTTGGAACCAAAGGCTAAAATATGCACTAAATTCTCTTTTTTTGGAATACAAGTTAGCATAATGTAACCAAGTGCATCATATAAACATCTCATAAACCATAAACCATAACTGAAGATAACAACATGAACATTACATTTTTTTACACAAGAGAAAGTCTTAACAAGCACCTTTGAAGGTTCCCAAGCAACAAACTATACACTCGGAATGAAGAACAAATGTTCCCGAGTTTCCCTTTCTAAGAATTTACAAATAGAAATGAATGAACCAAGGACCTAGAGGTCAAATAATAGCACAATGACAAGAGAGATGATATGAACACGAATAAATTTTTATTAATGATGCAATATGCCAATAGAAGATATTGGAGATTATGGAGATGGATATGATTTACAATATAGAAGTGCCTGCATATATAGGCAAGGCAATAAGATACAATGATAAGGAGCTGATAAGATATCACCTATGAAAGCTGGAATCACATGTCCACCAAATGTGGATCATCCTCCATTATGCATTGGAGTATGTGCATTATGATGAGGATGACAATGTGATATGTGCACTAAAGGTTGATCTCACACATGAGATAACAACTATCACCACCTAAAGTAGAATTTATCCTACACCATGTGCTTAATTAGGATGCAAACTCCTAGGTGTCTAAATGAAAAACTAATATGTAATAAATTATCCTAATTAAGATTAAGTAAAGTGTAATTATAAATATTTAATTACACCAACACCCCTTCTTAAGTGCAATTTAGGGAAATGCACTTAAACTCACAATGCAAGATGGGTTCTGGCTACTAGGCCATGTTAGGTGCCCATTTACAATATGCAAATGCAATACATGAAATGCAATCTCTCATAAAGTGGAGAAAGAGGAAAAACCCTCCCCCCAAAAGAGAAATGAAAACACAAGATGCATGTATGTATGGAGTACTCAAGACCCCCCAAGTATGACATATATTGTGTATATACAAGCAATAATCCCCCATAAGAAGGAAAGATGGAGACATGATATCCCCCCATAATGAAGAAGCTCCAATGTTGATTAAGTGTACCTACAAACAAAAGATAATCCAATGCCTACAAGCAACATGTCTTCCCTTAGAAAGAAATAAATACTTCAAATGATGAAGAAACCAATCCATGTCAAGATGGAAGGAGGAAGGAAGTCCCCATGGATGCATCTTTGAAGACTAAAGAGGTATCTCCATGCACAAAGAATCGACCACATCATCAAATTGAACCATGAAATATGACAAACCAAGTGAAGGAGAAGAATAAAGAATGAAAATCTCCAAAGAAGGTGAAGAAGTGTCCTAGAAAAAGATGATGTCATCAAAGAGCATAGAAACCTTCTCAAACATGTCACCCAAATCCGCAATATGAGACTCCACAAACAATTCTGAAATGCCATCCAAGTAGTAATCCCACACTGCAAGATTTGAAGCACTGTGATCATCCTGCTGAAGAGTAGAACTCATGTCCAATGAAGCAGGAGTTGGAGGAGTAGCAAGCTCAACACTTGTCTCAAGAACACAATGATTCAAGCGCCCAAAGTTCTCCTCACATACATAAATCACCCTAGGTAGAAGGGTGGGTATATCATGAACATCATGATCATCATCAAAAAAATGTGAAAAGGAATATAAGCGTGATGTATGATCAACAACTCCATAGCTGGGTGATCCAACAATAGTGTGTCCCACTTTTTGGCCAACTCTGACACAGAGATCAACATTTTGAGAAAAAACTTCATTTTCGAACACCTATTGCCGCAAAAATATAAGGACTTTGAAGATGATATAGACTAGGGTATTTTAGCATTTTCTTTATAGTTTCTAAATATATTTAAAAAATAAAAATAAAAATTCATTAAAATTCATTTTTCCTTCTCCTTCGAAAAGTGGTTTGTGTGAAAAAATCGTGATTTTAAGAAGTGACTTTCACTTGGATCAGCATAAATTTTTTTTAAATATGATAACGATGTAATTCTTTCAAAAATATATTTGTAACTTCAATATCTAGAGGATGTAATTGGTTTCATTCATTTTGGGTCAATATTTCATAGTTTATTAAGTTTTAAAGTGACAGTAATTGTAATTTAGACATAAGGTCACTTTGATCACTCTAACTTGAAATGTATATATCAAAATTCAAATTTTTATATATAAAAAGGTAACACAAATACGCTTTTCATATATATATATATATATTTTGTAATTTACTATTTTTCCTGAAGCCTTGAAGAGATAGATTGTTGAATCGCCAAACAACCTATGTTTAGTTAAAGTAATATTTGAAAGTGATAACGAACTCAATATGTATTAAAATTATATTCATTAGAAAGCTTGTTCCGAATCACATCATTTTGCATCATGTATTTGAGAAAAACATTTGATTTGGTCCTTCTCCCAGGCCTTGAAATACCAATTTTTAGGACTTGTTTTTTTTTTTTTTTCAGACAAGAAATTTTCATTTTAGGGGTCTTCGAGCGAAGACCCCCTTCGCACGAAGGGGTCTAAGG
>MU224711.1:216890-233424 GCA_018584345.1 Thuja plicata
TATTCTAAAATTCAACTATCATTTTCTAACATTTCTACAAACTAAATATTATTTAAAACAAATAATTAACTAAAATAAATATAAAACATACAATTTACAATAAAAAATGAGAAAAAAGTGTGTACCTGATACTAGTAACAATCACAAGAGGTCGAAGAAGCTCGGGAGCTGCTGACATTGTACTAGTTGTCACTGGTTTGTTCTAAGTCCCGGGTCCACAAAATATCGAAAAGTGAATAGTAAAAATGAAATGGGTAGTCAGAAATTTATACAAATTCTAGTGAAAAATGGCTTCACACGAAGTGTGGCTTCGCACGAAGTACCCTATGTGGGGTACTTCGAGCGAAGTCTTGGTTTCACATGAAGTACCCTATGTAGGGTACTTCGTGCGAAGCCTATCAGTCACTTCACACGAAGCCACCAATTTTTTTTTTTAGAAAGTCCAAAATCCTTCATCCCAAAATGTGGGACACACTATTGTGATTTCACCCAGCTATGACATATCTGGTTTCTATGTCCCTAATATATACATGATCAAGAGTGAACTCAACAATTTTACCTTGTGCCCCATGAGTAATTTGATAAATATAAAGGAGATTAGTGGTTAATGATGGTACACAAAGAACATCATTAAATGTCCCCTCTCCCGTAGGAATAGAACCTTTCTAACAAACCTTCATGTATGTGTTGTTACCCATCAATATATTTGGAGAATTACAAGGCTAAATAGAATAAAACATATCCATAGAAGATGTCATATGATGTGAAGCACCTGAATCAAGAAGACATTTACTTTTCTTAGGATGTTTGGAAGCCATGAGTTCTTGTCCTTTACTTTTATCCATGCTTTATGATGTAGATGAAGAAGTTGCCAAAAGTGTAGAAGGAGTAGAAACTGATGGGGTAAACTTAATATTGTTGTTTTGAAGAATGTGAGTGAGCTCATCAATATTTTTGTATAAACATTTATGTTCATCTTGTCCTAGATTTTTATAACATGCACATTTTACCTTCTTCCTTTTAGATTATTCCTCTCTTGAAGAAGACTTGGATTCAAATTTATGTTGTGAAGGAGAGTCATCACCTTTATCATGAGGCTTAGGATCCTTATGTTGCTTCTTTCCTTTTCCATAGGAAGCCTTTGGAGTGGATTCATTTGCAAGGAATGCATGATGTGTTGAAGGCTTCAATTGACCCATGTGTCCCAACTTTGATTGTTCCCTTATGAGTTGATCTGCAAACTCATCAAGATAAGGCATTTTGTATTTACTACCAAGAGCATCTATAGTAGCATAGAATGTAGAAACAAAGAAAGAATATTCAGAGCGTAGCTTGGAAATAATAGATAAGATCAATTGTTCATCCTCCTTAGTAACTCCACAATTAGAAAGCTCCAATCTGATGTAATTAAACTTAAATAAAAAATCTTGAATATTGTCAAAATTTCTATGATCTAAACTTATGAGCTCATTCTTCATCTTAATTTTCTCATTTTATCAGGTGTACCAAAGAGTCCCTCCAAGGTGGTCCAACCATCATGAGGATGTGTGCAAGATACCATATGATATAGAAAATCATGATAGATGGATGATACAAGAGAGCCAAGTGCTTTATCCCTTTGATCAAACCATTTTCTCCTTTCTGGATCCTGCCCAAAATATATTCTAACCAATCCAATACTTAACAATTGATTAGAAACTGATTCTTTCCATTCAAGATAGTTATATGGAGTGATAATTTTGACTTTTGAAAAGTTTATAATGTAGCCAAATAATGATTGAATATAATTGATAACTCCTTCAAATGACTGATAAAAATCAGAAAACTGAAATCCAAGAAATAATGAAGTGCATATATAGCTCAGAAATGAACTATTTGTGAAAGTGATATTTCTACTCCAAATCACTAAAAATTGATTATAGATCTAAAAACTAGACAAAAAATCATGTACTTTCAAAGAAAATTTCAATTGAAAAATGTTATCGTATGTGCTAGAACAAAGCCTTTGAATTTGCAAAATGCAGGATTAGACATGTACAATCATGAAAATCCGCCAACTCTCATCAATCTAGCCACAAAAATATAAAATACACCACTGGAATCTTCACGAAATTCCATCCCAAATAAAAATAAATTTCTCGAAAAAAGGACTTAATACATGAGCAAGATATGGGCATTTGAAGTCGGGTTGTAAAACCAAAAACTTTAATGTAGAGGGGTAAGAAATTCAAACTAGCCGATGACGTCAATAACTCATGTGATTAAATTTGAAGGTCCGGAGGCCATCATAAAAAATCCAATTTTCCCTAGAAGGACGGTCAAATGACCATCAATTTTAGGCTATTCAAATGAATGATGTCAACAAATAATCATAGGAGTGATGTGATGTGCTGACTAGATATCCATGTGGCATGTCCTATTCGTGGCTGACTGTGCTCGGACTTGTTGATGTGGCTCTGTGATGATGTAGTTCTCTGACTGGGAATCCTTTATATTGACGCAGACTAAAATGGTGATTTGGTAGATCGGTCTCAAACCGCGTGGAGCCCGTGTTGCCTGGGCATCATAGGTAGAGCACTGATGGTGCAGGGGCTACAGATTGGCAGCGAATGTGCGGAAAAAATAGACCTGCAAGATTGGTTGCGATGACTATTTCTCATGGACCATTGAATAATCCCACATTTAGTGGGTGGGCATGTTTATGCCCTTTTTATATAAAAATCCCCGACCATAACACCAAAGTGACTGTGTCAGGGCTTCTCGTGTTTGCTTGGTCGGGGGTTGTATGCTGGCACAAAGAATAATCTCTTCCATTTGTGGTTGAAATTATGATAGAAGAGTAGAGTTGAAATGGCCTCTTAGCAAAAATATTACAAGAAAATAAAGAAAAATATGAAATTGAAAGGACACATATTTTTTTTTAATGATCGTACTGTCACTACGCAGGCGGGTCATATGGTTCGTTGTGCAAATTTTTTTTCCATAGATTTGACTTTCACCAAATATAGGGAAATTTATAGTCATTTTTCACCAAAATAGCCACCCAGACGGAATGGTGAGGTCAAATCTTACCTAGAATGCTCTATCAAGATTTTGGTATATAGATCTGAAATATGGACCTCCAATGCTTGCCCCAAGATCTCTCAAAATAGGGATATCCTAAATGCTCCAATGACTCTGATATCATATAATAATTTGTAAATAGCAATGAATGAACCAAGGATCTAGATGTCAAAGAATAGCACAATGACAAGAGAGATGATATGAACAAGAATAAATATGTAGTAATGATGCAATATTCCAATAGAAGATACTGGAGATTTTGGAGATGGAGATGATTTACAATATATAAGTGCTTGTATATATAGGCAAGGCAATAAGAGACAATGATAAGGAGATGATAAGCTATCACCTATGAAAGGTGGAATCACATGTCCACCAAAGGTGGATCATCCTCCATTATGCATTGAAGTATGTGAAATATGATGAGGATGATAAGCTGATATGTGCACTAAAGGTGGATCTCACACATGAGATAATTACTATCACCATCTAAAGTGGAATTTCTCCTACACCATGTGCTAAATTAGGATGCAAACTCCTAGGTGTCTCAATGACAAACTACTATGCAATGCATTATCCATTGTAAGATTAAGTAAAGCGTAATTAGAAATATTTAATTATACCAACATTTCCCTTCAAGGATCTGGAATATGTCCATGGGCCACAACATGATAAGACAACAAACATTCACAACGAGCAAAAAAAGGAGACAATTAATCAATAAATCCCAAAGCACAAATGTTCTTTTAAAGCCAAAATAAATGTTCCTACTGTGGTTAGCCATAAAAGTTCATTTACCTTTCTAATTATGATCATAGCAATTAATAAGAAAGCATCCACAAGCGAGCATCAAAAATGTTTGCAAAACACCCATCTCCTGAAACTACTTGTATTACCGAATTGGACAGAGATGAAAAAGGAAGGAAGAGATGTTGATCTAGGATGTAGAGAAGTTGATCAGTGAAGATGTCTATCTGTGACTGGTGAGCTTCTGAGATGAAAAAGTATCATTCCAGTGAGGTCAGAGATGCCAATCAACATGAAGAGATGCCAAAAAACATAAATGTTAATCCACGTAGACGTTGATCCAAGAACAACATACCTTCTAAGATAAAAGTCTCAGTCTAAAGAGGTGGAGATATTGATCAATAGGCAGAGACACTAATGGGGCATATGCAGACAACGGTCTAGGAATTTGGCCAAAAATAAATAAATTACCTAACAAATCCTAATCTACACAAACGTACAATTGAAAATAATCTTGCTCCACACCGGAGAGTGCCATAATAAAACATATCGAGGCCATAGTCACTCTATTGCATGCAAAATACAAGAACATGAAGATCACTTGACATATAAACCAACATCCAATCTTAGTCACAAAAAAACACTTCCCAACACATCAGGGTGCTACTCAACACTACTAGACCTAGACACAAGAGTACCAACCATAGGGAGTATCTCTGCTTGCACAAATTGATACTATAAATCCAGGGCTGTATCATCTACACTCAACTCTCAAATATTCCATGATGTCCAGAGATTCGATGGATCTCCATCATATATGCTCAACTCACAAGTCACCCATGGTATTCAGGGATTCAATGATACATACTGGAAGCTATGATCATGCTCAAGTAACACATGACATCTGGGGATTCGATGGGATACATAGTCCACTTTATCTTATTTAATGTTTTATACCTAATATGTTTTAATTATAGCTTTCACTCTATAGGAACCCCTTGATGCAGCTTATGTGGCCACTTACAAGATGGGGTCTACGTAAGGAGATTATCCCTATTACTATAAATATTACCTATTCCTATGGCTCAACATCACATGACAAAGACTAATAAAAGAATGCCAACTCGATCTACAAAAGACCGTACAAGCTGCGTCAACTTGGCTACCCAAGGACGGTAATAGTGACTTTGTCCACTCATCTACATGAGGATGGTATAAGCAAAGGTTGTCTACTTGTCTACACAAGGACACAGACATAAAATCATCATCACCATGGTCTACACGAATGAAATAATTCAATAACACATCAAAACAAAGGAAGGGTTAGAGGTCAAATCCACTCCAAACACTCAAACATGCAAGTTGAGGAATCATAATCAAAGCCCCAAAAGTAATACTGCTCAATTTTCCACTATCCCAAGAGCACAGGTTCCCATAGAATCCATCATACATCTAGTTATAACACGAGGAAAATTCTCAAAATTCAAAATAACCCAAAACCCCAAATTTAGGGATTTTCTAGCAAGAAGTCAAAATCAGAAAAATTAATTCAACAAGGCATATTCAAATTGTGGTAAAAGATAACTGAAATGTCCTATATCCATTTTTTCATTGTAATCATTGCATAGACATGGAAGAATACGAAGGGAAATCACCTATTCATTCCTAGCAATGTTTTAGAACCAATCCAGGTGGCACACAAAATGAGGAAAACACCTCAAATTTAACCATCTCAAAAATTAATGAAATTAAGAATCATTTCCTATTTTGTACCCAAAAATCTAATAAAATTCCAATTTCAGGCACGTGTGCATAACCCAATAGCATAACCATACAAAAAATTCAAAACCCAAATGGGGAAACAAACAATTGTCACACCCATCCAACTGGGTGATGAAATCAAACAAAAATATCAAGGAATAATAATTATCAACCCACCAATCTATTGCAACCAATTTTACACTGAACAAAAAAGTAAAACAAAAGATCCAAAAAGACCTATCTCTCACGATTGCTAAAAACCAAGATACAAGAAAAAATAACAAAGGCTCCACGAAAACACAAACGAATCTACAAGAAGTTGGAGATACACGGAATGAATCCAATGATCCACTCAATGCTCAAAACCAAAAATACAATCAAGAGCTACGAATGCGAGATCAATTTTCTCTAAGAAGGTTTGGAACAAAATCTTAATTTCTCAAAAGCACAACTTGAGCAGTGAGTGAAAAACTAACTTTTTCAACATAAAGCACTTTTCCAAAAGTGACTTATAAAATAGATTATTTAAATATTTTAAATAAGCTAAGTGGCCCTTTCCCAAATTAAATAAATTGATCCCAACCACATGGAATCCAACTATGTCAAATTAGTCAACAATTAAATTTAAATAATAAAAACCTCCAAAATGCATTAAAATAAACATTAAATTAAATCCTTCTGTGATAACTACGCAACACTAAATGCACACGCAGTCACTGTCCAATAAAAAATGTAACATGAACCTGGATTTACCAATCACATACCAGAGGGAAATAATATAATAATAAGAATACATCATCAAATCTTGTAACTTAGACATAATGTGTCTTTTACATGTTCACTGCAACAAGAAAACATCAAGTGCAGATGCTCATTCTATATATAGCCGAAGCACATATAATACATGATAGCAATACTGAAGGAGTTTAGTACATCACATGGATCTCATGAATGAGTAACTATGACTCTGTCTCACTTCATACTGACACACAGGGAAAGATGCACAACAATTGTGAAGTAAGGTAGTAAACATCATATCATTAAATTAACATTGTATTTAAATTAAAATAATTTAAATAAACCATATTATGACTATTCTGAGCATAAATCATCGAAGATAAATAATTGATACATCCACATCACACATATGACACCATTTATAAATGAGTACAAAATAATCATCTTGATAATCATAATCAATAGTCCTAAATACAAAATAACCAGATATCATCATAAAACATCATGTCACATCACTAGCATCATCATGTAGATATGATCAAATTGACCCAATAATATAATCTATCTATCTATCACAAACAAGATGCTGACAACCAAAATAATAACTGACATCAAAGTATCTCACCATGCAGATAATCATAATACCAAAAAAAGAGAACATCTTGGATCAAAATAACCGTGGAACTAAATTCAAACATGAGAGGCACTTCACCCTAGTTCTCGGTATAGGTGTGACTTATGAGTCACCCTCAAGATCTTCTCCTTTATCTTTGATTCTACACCAAGAAAGTTTTTTCCTTGTAGTAGATGTCATCATCTGCCACCTTGTATTGATCATCTTGAGTCTATGCATCCATCAAATAACAAGAAAATGTATTCTTGGAGTATTCTACATAGAAATGAGCCCCCAAACTCATTGATACCTAAGACAATAAGAATATGGCACGTCTCCTAGATAATTAATTGGCCACCATATTCTTACTCCCCTTAATATAATTTCAAAGTCATAAGGTTGAATATTTCTCGCCTAGTTCTATTTCCTCTCGTTCAAGTCCTTTTTCTCCAAGAAATACTAAAAACTATTGTGTCTAGTCATCACCAAAAATCTTTCTCTAACCAACTTTTGTTTGAACTTTTCCAAGGGTTGCATGATAGAGAGAAACTCCTTATCATAGATTGAGTATATTATTGTCATAATAAGGTATGTCGGGACTTATTGCTTGAAGTTTTGAGGAGATTTGGGTTCTAAGATTGGTGAATTAAAATAATTCCCTCTTGCATCAATGCTACAAGGTTATCTATTCAATTGAATGACTTGGTGTTCAGCTTTTTTGAGATATATTAAAGAATACAGAAAGGAGACCCTATATCCTCATACCTATTTATTTTGATGGAAGATGTTATGAGTAATCTCATCAAGAGACGTAGGGATAGTAGACTATAGAAAGGAGTTATCATTTCACATAGTATGGATCCTATGACTCATTCCCTTTTCATTGATGATATATTTCTTTTTGGAGTTGCCACCATTCAGGAAGCTGAATTAATCCATTCCACCTTGTAAATACATGTAGCAAAGTCAAGTCAAAGCACGAATCTAGTAAAGTCTGATTTATTTTTCTTTAATACTTTCAAATTATTTCAGATTATAATTGCTAGAGTTTTGGGTCTACATATATTTGCCCCGCCTTCTAAATATTTGGGGGGCCCTCTATAAAAAAATTGAGTTGTTGGGAAGAATTTGTTGTCAAATGTGAGGGTAAAGATGAATCCTGGAAAAATAAGTGGTTGTCCCAAGTAGAGAGAATAGTGATGATCAAGGAAATTTCATTAGCTATACCCACCTATGTGATGACTTGCTTCAAGTTAACTCACAAAATCATTGCAAATATTGAAGGTATTCTCAAGAGATTTCTTTGGTTAGGGGAAAAGGAAAAAAAGAAGATACCACTGATAAGATGGTAGGACATTTGTTTATCCCAAGAGGAAGGGGGTGTTGGTCTTAGGATATTGGAACTTCGAAACATGGCCTTGCAAACATTTAGCTATCTTGAAAAATGTTTAAACAACCAAAAAAAAATGGTGCAAGCTAATCAGACATAGGTATTTGGATGAGAAAGATCCAACTAGGATTCTAACTTTAAAAAATTCTCAAGGAGGTTCAGCTATAAGTGGAGATTCCTATGGGAAAGCAGATATATCGTCATAGACCACATCACTTGGAGAGTGGGAAATTATTGTAAGACCAAATTCTGGAGGGATTTGTAGAATGCAGAACCTTCCTTATCCCTCTTTCTTGATGACATAGATTCGATTGGAGAGGTGGAAAGACAGTTTGGTAACAAGGTTATAGATTATGTCATTTGCCTTGATTAGGAGAGTTTGGTTTTTGACTAGTATCTGATGGAGAACTATCTTCCCCTACATGTCGATGAATTTAGAATTAAGGAAAATTTTCAAAGAGGACACTTATTTTATCTTAAGAAGAAGATTACATTGTGTAGTGCGTAGTGAAATCAAAGGTGTATGATGTTAGAGTAGGCTATGAAGTTCTGATAAAAAAGATAGAGGATCCTCATTGGCCAGTTGTTCTTGTTCGAATAGAAGGGTGGCTCCCATGGTGGGGGCCTTCTTATGGCTGGCTCTTCATGGTAGAATATTGAAAGGGGAGAGGCTTAAGTCTTATGATCTTGCTGGTCTAAGTGTTTGCCCTATGTTCCTTAAAATTAAGAATCAGAGGATCAATTTCTATTGGGATGGTCTTTCACTACAACATGTTGAGACTAATTGCTGTCCTTTATCAGATGATTTTCCCCTAGAAATAATAGTATATTGAATTTCTTTAGAATCTATCTGATTGGAGAGAAACACTCTTTATTGGTGTGACATATGGGTGGTTGGCCCATCCTTATTGTTTTGAAGGATCTGGAAGGAAAGAAATAACATGATCTTTAATGGGAAGGAGTCTACTGTTGAGAAAGTTAATGAACATATTCAATGTAGCATCTATGAAGTGGTGAAATTAAAGGTTATTCTCAAGAGGATAGCGTACACCAGTAGGTGGGATATACATATTCAGAACTCGTGGTAGGATTTGAAATTTCCAAAGGGCATTGGGCCAAAACCCAAGGCATGTAGGGAAGAGGCCCTATGGATGACTCCTTTAGGATGGGTGAGGTTAAATACAGATGGAATTGCGAGGGGTAACCTAGGAGAAGCTAGGTTTATATGTGTTATAAGAGATCATGATAGGAAATTTTTTGAGCTATGTATGTGTACATGGGAGTAGCCTTGAATAATGAAGCTGAAATGGAGGCATTGGCGAGGGGTATTTATCTTTTCATCAGTAAGGGTTTTAGAATGGTGAACTTTGAGAGTGACTCGACATTTTGTATTAATGTAGTGGGAAAGTATTAGGTTTTCAACTGGAAACTCAAGAGGTGGATGCTGAGGATCAACCATTGGCTAGGTATTCTTTCAGACTTCACTATTTCCCATGTATATAGGAATGCAAATACAGTAGCAGACCTATTGGCGAGTGTTGGAGTCTTAGATCAGGTCCTACAAGTATTCATTAATATGGAAAACTTAGGATCACATCTAAAAGTATTGGTAGAGAAGGAAAACTCTGGGTTGGTTACAAATGACAGAGAAGGGGTCAGGTGATTTTGGTGTTTATTATTTGTACATGCAAGGAGTGTCTAAATCTACTAGGCTTCTTTTCATGGAATTTTTTGTTTTCTATGTTCTTATTTGATTACAAGTACACAAATCCATATTCTATCAATGATAGAGAGTCTAGAAATGGGAGGGCTTGCTGTACTTTGGCTGCGCACGGGTGTCTTAACTTTTTTTATTGTATGCAAGAGTTCTCGATGATGTGTGGGATCATTTGGAGGAGGATATCAGGATTCAATAGAAAGGAGGAGACATAGCATTGGTAGCGAAAGAACTAAAGAGGGTGAAGTTGAGTCTCATACTTCCCTTCTATTCACTATGTTATTAATATTTTTGATGAAGCGGCAGTAGAAAGGGCTCAAATGAATGTTTTAGCTATCATTTTTTATGCAGGTTCTTATTTTTGAGTAGTTTGTATTTCTTCTTAGTAGCCCCCTGTAAGGGGCTAGCGATTCACCAAACAGATGGGGCTATGTGGAGTGCAAGGCACGCATGGTCGCAATGTTGGATGCCGTCAAAGACGGATTTGGGGTGCAATCTTGAGGTTGTGTCGCTTGGAAGCTGGGCACACGGTTGTGGCGTAGGATTCCGTATGGTGCGGATCCGAGGAGTAACAATGGAGGGTAAGTGCCTCAATGCACAAGGAAGGCTGGAGTGGCCGACCCCCTCAAGAGGGACGAAGCAGAGTAGTCCTTCCCTCATGTCTTTCGGTAAGAATGAGGTATCTATGGATATAAAGAGGTGAAACAGAGTAGCCTCGCCTTATCACAAGGTGGTGAGGTTTATTGGTGAACAAGCCGGGGTTCAATGTAGTTGGACAAGAGCAGAGCTAAGGTGGATCGAGGACGTATGCGTGGCGCATACAAAGGGGGATCAAAGCCAAGGAGGTTTGGCATGCACTACCATTCCGTGGGGTGTATGTTAAGGCAGTGAGGTTCGGTGCTTGATAAAAGGGGTAAGGTGTAGTCTGACGGCAAGAAAGGGACTTGACCGCAATGGGAATCGCGACTAAGGCTTGTCAGTGCCGTGCGGGGTTGTAATTCTTAGGGGTGGTTCCATGCGAACACCAGCCCCATGATAATTGGTATCATAGCTAGCATTGTTGAAGGGACATGTAAGACCATTTTTAAAATCGGGGAAAAGTTCGGAAAGTCTGGCACAGTGTGTGGGCTGCACAAAGTGAAGCAGTGAGGTGTAGGAGTGGTACAATGCCATTCTGAGGTGCAACAGTTGGGAGTTGTTTGGTATAGTTTGGTGTAGGATCGTGTTCAACACATGATCTGAGGAAGGTTGGCATAAGTACTAAGGATGGCGCAAGGTTCTACAAATGTGGTCTTAGATGGATGTTGGTGTGCATTCTGGGTTGCGTTGTTTGATTTGGGAGTATGGGTGCAAGGCATGCCATGAGGGCCAGTCGACGGGTAAGCAGAGTGGCACAACAGAAGTTGAGGAAGCCAGGAGTAGGATACGTGTAACTTTGGGAAAGCAAAAAGAGATGCTGCAAGTGGATTGTGGAGTTGTGTCTTTCAGTGGATGTCCAGAACGGTTCTGGGATAGTGGAAGGTGGAAGACGAAAATTGGGGTGTGGTAGTAGGCTGAGTGGGAGACATAAGTATTTGGTATACGGTTCTCATAGTTCAATTCAGTTGGACAGCTCAGTTGAAGTTAGTCATGGAGTGGATTCATGCCAGGGTCAACATTCGGTATGTTGGTAGCATCAAGTATGTTACGGTGACAGAAACGGTGCAAGGGTGTGGAAGGATTCCAAGGTTGTGCAATATCATCCAAGGATGTGAAGAATAGTCGAAGAGGCATATGCAGATCTTGCTGACAGGTGCTATGATGGAAAAGTGCGGGCCTTGCGTTGGTGTTTCAGCACTGAGGACGTCGCCTGTTTTAAAGTGGGGGAGTATGTAAGGGGTTGGCGATTCACCAAACGGATGGGGCTATGTGGAGTGCAAGGCACACATGGTCGCAATGTTGGATGCCATCAAAGATGGATTTGGGGTGCAATCTTGGGGCTGTGTCGCTTGGAAGCTGGGCACACGGTTGTGGCGTAGAATTCCGTATGGTGCGGATCCGAGGAGTAACAGCGGAGAGTAAGTGCCTCAGTACACAAGGCTGGAGTGGCCGACCCCCTCAAGAGGGACGAAGTAGAGTAGTCCTTCCCTCATGTCTTTCGGTAAGAATGAGGTATCTATGGATATAAAGAGGTGAAACAGAGTAGCCTCGCCTTATCACAAGGTGGTGAGGTTTATTGGTGAACAAGCTAGGGTTCAACGCAGTTGGACAAGAGCAGAGCTAAGGTGGCTTGAGGATGTATGTACGACGCATACAAAGGGGGATCAGAGCCAAGGAGGTTCGGCATGCACTGCCATTCCGCGGGGTGTATGTTAAGGCAGTCAAGTTCGATGCTTGATAAAAGGGGTAAGGCATAGTCTAACGGCAAGAAAGGGAATTGACCGCAATGGGAGTCGTGACTAAGGATTGTCAGTGTCGCGCGGGGTTGTAATTCTTAGGGCTGGTTCCATGCGAACACCAGCCCCATGACATCCCCCATTAGATCAATACATGACACAAAGGAGAGGTTACTATTCTCGGAAGGAGTTCTCAAAGACATCATCAACTATGAAGAAGCAGTTCTATCAATGGTGATCGATAATGTGAAAAATCATCTCACAACATGAATCAGATGATGCATAGCCACTTAATCGTCCAAGTTACTCGGTCTTCCAGCCGCCAATTTGGTCCCCATTGGGTTCCATTAATGTATAGCTATCTTCATAGTAGATTGTAGTTGGGGTCAAAGGTTCTTGATGCTTTTGGGTATCTTAGTAGAGATGAATTTCGTGCTAACTAGTGCAGAAGGTTCTTTTATCAGGGAATATCAATTTCTCCAAGATTTGGATCAATTTTTGATGACAGTGTCTGTTGCTACCTTTCTAGTTTGGGCAATTACTTTTTAGAATAATGTTTGTGGGTCGGTTGTATGTATTCTCTGGGATCCTCAGGGTGAAGACTAATGTTTTAAGGTAGATTGATGTCTGTGTTTTCATGTTTGTATGTTCACTCCTCTTCTTTTTCAATAGAGGGATCTACCCCCATATCTGGTAGAGCTTATCCATTAAAAAAATGTTGTCAGATGGGATTTCAACATTGATTTTTTAAAAACTTCTATTACTATTTTAAACAACTTTTTAATATATGTCTCCATATAAATGTAAATATGATTTAAGTTGTATTATAAATATTCACTAGATAGCACTGACTTATAAATTTAAGTTGACCTTATGTATTCGTGTCTTGATTTGTGTGCTTGGTTATTGTATTTAATAATATTCATTCACTCTTATTACTCTTATTGTGTTTAATGTAACTTAATGCTATTATATTAACTATTATTTTGTTTATGTTATAATGACAGATGTACTAATTCTACCAAAAATAAAGGTTAGAGTTACTACAAAGACTCAACTTTGTCAATTCAACAATGCAAGAGGAGATGGAAAAGCTTTTAGTTTTGACTTGGTTGATTTTGATGGTGAGAAGATAAGAATAACGTTTTAATGCTATTGTAGATAAATTTTATGATTTCATAGAGATTGAGAAAGTGTTAGAAATCTCAAATGGGAGCCCGAAACTTGCACACAAAAATTTCAACTATTTAAAAAATGATTAGAAAATCTTATTACAAAATAATTCCACAATTTAGTTGTGTTTGGAGGATGACAATTTTATAATAATCAACGTTTTAATTTATATCAGTAAGTGAAATTAATATAATGGAAAGCAATTCTATAGTTGATATCATTGGTGTTGTTTTCTTAGTTGATCCAACAAATGTTAGATTTGAAGAGAATGTCACACAAGCTCAAAAAATAACTCTTCAATCGAAAGACAGGCCAGGTTTCATACCGGAGTTGACAATGTGGGGTGGTTTTTTTCAATAAGAAAGACCAACAACTCCAATATCTATGTGAGTTAATAAATTTTCTCATTTTTCTATGAAGTATCGACTTGCCAGTGATTTTGGAGGAATATCTATAGGGACAATAAACACATCCCAACTTCTTATAAATCCTTATCTTCCAGAGGCATATCTATGTTTGATGCAAAGGGAAAGATTTTTCTTACCATTCTATTACAAAGGAAATCTTATCTGTTGGACAAGATAAAATGTTAAAAATTGGGGCACCAATTAAGGATGGGGGACTTGGTAGATCGAAGGCACCTTGTTGGATTATGATCAAAGATACCTTATCTTTTCTTAAGGTGGAAAATTATTATTATACAACTTACCCCGTTAAATTTGAAGATAGGAAATAAAAAAAGAAGGTGAACAGTGATGGAAATGGTATTTGGTATTGTCAAAGATGTGATAAGATTTTTCTTGAATTTGATTACGTACATATATGCTTCAATGTATATAGTGCAAGACCATACAAATTTCACTTGTGTTACTATTTTTGAAAAAGCACAAGAAGAGATTATGGATGTTACAAAAAAAGAATTAAACACATTGAAGCGTAAAGAAGAAGAAGATCTCAAACTATGAGAAATTATAGAGAAATTCATTTTCAATAAATACATATTTAAAGTTCATGTGAAAGAAGAGACTTATAATGATGAACAGAGGGTCAAGTGTACTATCTTAAAAGTAAGAAAATTTGATTATGCATCTGAAAGAAAACTTTTTTAGATTCAATTGCTAAGTTCTAGATTTTATTATGTTCATTTACTTCTATGTATTTCTTTCAGGTTAAAAAGATTTCCAAATATATGAATTAATATAATTGGATATGTGCAAGCTAGCACATCTAAATTTTTGAGCAATGGAGCCCTTATATCGTAAAAAATTATTGGATCAGGTATATATTTCATGTATATTGTAGATATAAACTTGTGAAATCGATATTCAATTTTGATAATATATTATAAATTTTGTTTGAAAGATACCTCTTTTGAATAAATGGTCAAAATTGTATTTTTAAAAAGATATAAATGGTTAGCTAAGTCAAACTACTTTTGGTTTTGTTTAGAATACGTAAAGAAACAATTCCAAAAGTAGTTTTACTTATTTTAAACAAAACCACTTCAATTCAATTTAAAAAATTTAATTGAAAACAAAACTTGTAATAATTTGGTAATATAGATACTAATCATTTTGATTATATATATTAGATTATAAATTTTTTTTTTTTGGCAAAAGTGGACAAGCCACTGTATATATATTTATAATTTTTTTAAAAAAGCATGATTCAAAAAAGCTCAACCGGGAAAGAACCAGCAAGAAAACCCATAATCATTGCTCTATACAACAGGCATGATTGTTAATGATTTCAAAATTAACCTCATAGAGGATACAACAAAAATGAATATACAGTCATAGAGACATATCGTAAACTATACATCAACAAAAACATTGTATCAAGTGGAACCATTCTTCAATCTTCCTCCATCTGTGCAGTTTCAGTCTGTCCGATGCCACCTTGCCCACCCTTTGACCCGGATTCATCACAGCAACCAAACCCAGGAGCCGGTCGGTTCAAAATGCATCTCGAGAACCAATTCACTGTGTCTCCTGAAACAGGCACTCTCCATCTACTCTCATGCTAAGGAAAAGAAACACCCAAGCCAGAGGCATTTGAATTGTGTGAAGGCAATTGTGCATCCTGCTACCCTTGCATTTGTGAAGCCATCACATTTTCAGACGATACAACCTACTTGGAGCATGTGCAAATAGATGTACATCCAATTCCCCAATACCCAACTCACAATACCTACCCAATTAAGCTTGGTAAACTCAATTGACCAACATACACTCAATGCCACAGTGGTATTGACAGCCAATGTCACTCTGAGCCGCCCATACTGCTGCTGCACAGAACCAGATGGATCAAAACTCATCCCCTACTGCTGCTACATTGGAAACAGTCATTCTGACTGATGCTGAACTGTCGAGGGCCTTGATGAGGCAAAAAACCGTGATCTATCAGATTTATCACCCAGTTTGCATCCTGATGGGATCGTCCTGACCGCCATTACCCTGTTCGACCTAACTACCCTGACAGCCATGATTGCCCTGACAAACAAAACTTGCATAAGAATCACAGTCATTATACATAGAAGAGATGGATTGGTAACGAATAATCAGCTGGTTAACAAAAAACTCCTTTGAAATCACAAAACTTCAAAATACTGTCCAAAATCAATTGGGTCTGAACTCCTGCTCTTCTCCCACATTTTTGTCAGTCGCTATTACTGGAAATATACATCTGCCTAATCCGTTTCTATGATAATGGAGTTAATTACTAGTCTTGAATGCCAAGAATATTTCTGAGAGTCCATCCAATCATATAAGCTGCAGATGCAGCCATGATTGCCCTGACAAACAAAACTTGCATAAGAATCACAGTCATGATACATAGAAGAGATGGATTGGTAATGAATAATCAGCTGGTTAACAAAAAACTCCTTTGAAATCACAAAACTTCAAAATACTGTCCAAAATCAATTGGGTCTGAACTCCTGCTCTTCTCCCACATTT
>MU224711.1:233743-250198 GCA_018584345.1 Thuja plicata
ATGCCACAAATGTCACTAATCCATTCTTCCATGCACGTTCTCCTTCATCAGGAGGCAAAATTCCCTTTTGGGTAGCCATTTTTTGGCCCACCATTATGTCAGTGTACTTGGAAAATATCTCCACAACAGTGGCTGCATCTTGATGGTCCATCCCAAGAGACTGATAAGTGGTTACAAGTTGTGTGCCCTGATGAGGCAGATTATAGCGCACATCCCACTCTGTGGCCTCTCTTTCACTGGCAGCCAAATCCCTCTCTGTAATAGTTGACAAAAAATCCCATGGATAACTCGGTAAGTACCAAATTGAAATCAATTTGCCCACCCGATGATGTCCTCACAAGCATGAATCCTCGACAAAAACTTAAAGCTTTTAACAACTAGGCTCCATGTCACCTAAAATTAGATTATGCAGAGCTCTATAATTTGTTATGAATTCATCCGGTTGAAATGTCGAGATCACTGTACCTTCACACCCGAGATTTGAAAGGAAATCTGCCACTTGGTTACCTTCTCATAATGTATGTGAGAAACATACCTCTTCAAAATAATCTAATAATTTCCAAATCTAAAGGAAAATATAATTGAGTCTCCACGATGATATCTGCCTGTGAATGCATGCATTAATAATTACCTGAGAATTGCCTTCGATATACAAGCGATGAAAACCACCATTTTTGCCAATATTAGCCCTGCCACTAATGCACGAGCCTCTGCCATGTTGTTTGTACCATTAGGAAGTGATTCAGTGGTAATGGCTAAAATTTTTCCATTACAATCTCTAATGCAAGCACCCAGCACCGATTTGCCTGTATTCCCTCTGGAAGCGCCATCAAAATTGAGCTTCAAGTGACCTTCTAAGGGCGGCATCCATTGAATTGTAGATCGGTCTACTTTGGTGGGAGCTTTATTTTGTAAACCTCAGGCAGTGGGTATGACTAGGAATGGCCATTCTCGGAGTATCCTACTATCCCATGAGGTGATGATTGGTTTAATTCTGCATCTGTGTATACTAGCATTGGTCACTTCTGAAATTGACCTTTCAATGCCTTCTAGAACCCTATCAATAGAGAGAAACTCTTTTCTGAAAATGCGTTTATTTCTTTCCCACCAAATGGCCCAGATCACTAATGCTGGTGTACATTTCCATAGACTAGAAAATAGGGATTTTGGGAAGGGAGTGGGCCATGCTTGAAATATATCCCAAATCTTGTTCTGAAGGGGAGTGCTATAATTAAGCTTTTTGAGAACAAAGGACCAACATTGTTGTGCGAAGTGGCAATTTACAAATAAATGATCAACCATTTCATTTAAATCATCACATAACACGCATTTAAAAGCAAGAGCAATATGTAATCTCTCCAATCTGTCACTAGTCAAAATTCTGTGCTTAATTGCGAGCCATGCAAAACATCCGGCTTTTGGCAACACCACATGGTTCTAGCAGAAAGAATATGCTCGGGATGGTAATTTATCTGATCCTATTCGTTGGAGAAGCTTGTACCCTTCTTTAATTGAGTAATTGCCATCCTTTCCTGGAGCCCAGATAAGCCTATCATCATTATTAGATAAGTAAACAAGATTTTTTCTGAATATTTCATGAAGGATATCCCTATCCGGTTGGGGCAGTGGGAGTTGGTCCGGGTCCTTCCATATAATTTTCCCTGAATGAAGAGAGACTGCAAGAATGAAGTGGCATACATGTGTTCCCCAAATATTTTCTGACACTGATATCACATCCTTAATGTTTGGCAAAGATATTAAAGGTGGCTGGCCATTCCAGGAATCTCTCCAAAACTGAATTTTATCACCTCTATTAACTTCCCATGTGATGTAGTTGAAGACAATGTTTCTTAATGCTATCATAAAGTCCCATATCACTGACCCTTTAGGGGGATCCAAAATTGAGAAGATTCGTGAAGGCTCATTATTATCAAGGTACTTCTATTGCATAATTTGACACCACGTGCTATGGGGTTTGGTGTACATTTGCCAAACTAGCTTGCCCCCAAAAGCTTCATTCCTTTTTTCTAAATCATGAACACCCGCACCCCTATAGCTGGGACATGAGCCATATCTTGAAAAGAAATGAGAGGAATTTTTTTCTCTCCATTCATATTTCCTGCCCAAAGGAAACCTTTAACTATCTTATGAATTTGTGAAAGGACAGAGGGGGGGTGCTTTGAGAACAGCTAGGAAATAGTTTGGGATTGCTGAAAGTACTATTTTAATTAGAAGAATTCTCCCTAACAAAGAAAGCCATCTAGCTTTCCATGCCACAACTCTGCCCTTTATTCTTTCAATAACTGAATCCCAATAACTTGTTTTGTTAGATCCCATAAAAAAAGGTATCCCAAGATATATATATGGTAGGAAGTCCACAGTAAAGCCCAGAATCTGCACTATTCTATCTGAATTAATTTTGTTTGTGTTGAATAGATAGATTTTCAATTTTTGTGAGTTGATTTTCTGCCCTGAGACATCCAAATAAAGCTGCAAGGTATGCTTGATTTGTCTAGCCTCATTCACTTCAGACATTCCAAATAGAAGTGTGTCATCTGCAAATAAAGAATGTGTGATGGAAAAGGAAGTACCAATGACTTTTGCACCTTGCCACTTGCCCAGAAGATTTTGAGACTTAATGGATCTGCTGAATGCTTCTGCCATAATAATGAATAGAGCTGGAGATAAAGGATCTCCTTGTCTCACCCCTTGTGTAGATTTAAAAAAACCCAAGGATTGACCATTAATAATAACCGAAAACCAAGCTCCTGAAATGCAAGCTTTGATCCATTTACACCAGCACTTTGAAAATCCCATTTTATTCAGAACTTGGAAGAGAAAAGACCAGCATACTTTGTCATAGGCCTTCATCATATCCAATTTTATCACAAAATTAGAAGATTGGTTTAAATTAATGGAATGTAGGACTTTGTGTGCAACCAAAGCTCCCTCCATAGTTTCTCTACCTGGTACAAAGCCACCTTGTTTTGAGGAGATAATGTTTGGAATGAGATGCTGCAGCCTCAAATAAATGGCTTTTGTAACAATCTTATAAGATAGATTGCATAGTGAAATGGGGCGAAAATCTACAAATGTTTTTGGATCCTTGCTCTTAGGTATTATCGCAATGTTGGTAGTATTGAAATATTTAAGCATATACTAGCTCTTTCTAGACTCTTCAACTGCTGCTAAAAGATCCCACCCAATGGTATCCCAACACTTTTGATAGAAGAGAGCAGTAAATCCATCCGGCCCTAGAGCTTTATCTGGTGGAAATGAGAAGACAACTTTTCGCATTTCTTGAAAAGTGAATGGGGCCATAAGTGTGTCATTGTCCATGGGCGACACCAATGTGGGGATTGCATCTAAAATCTCATGAATTTGGGAATCCGATGGGGAAGGATAAACTGCTAGAGCAAGGAGGTTCTTGTAAAACTTAACCCCTTCCTCACGAATTTGATGTGCTGAAGTAATTGTGAGGCCTGATTCTGCATCTTTAATCTCGAAAATTGTTTTTGCTGCCCTTTTTTGTTTTGCAGAGGCATGGAAGTAGTTTGTATTTTTATCCCCTTCTCTTAACCACAATTCTCTAGATTTTTGTCTCCAATATTCCTCTTCTCTGCTACACAACTCCTCCCATTCTTGGTGGAGGGCTTTTTGCTTAACATAAGAATCATTATCCATACCATGTTGAATAATCATGCTGTGAACCTCTTCCAGTTGCTTTGAGACTACCTCTTTTTGTTTGAAAACATTCTTGAAGACCTGCTGGTTCCATTTTTTAATAAGATCTTTTACATGTTTCAATTTCATAGCAACCTGATGCATCTTGGAACCTTCTACAAAAGGTGCACTTGTCCACCATTGATTAATAAGCTGAAGGAAGTGAGGATGACGGAGCCACATACTCTCAAACTTAAAGGAAGACTTGATCTGAAGAATGTCACTTTTAACTTCTTGAGACATGGTAATAGATATCGGAAAGTGATCAGACCCTGGTAAGGAAAGAATCTCTGATTGAACATGGAAATTCTGAATTCTCCATTCATTTGAAATTAAAAATCTATCCAGCCTAACTGCGATTTGTGCAAACCCAGATCTTTTGTTAGTCCATGCATATGAACCTGAATTCGGACACGCATCAAAGAGGTTATTGTTTTCTACAAAATCTAAAAAATCTTGCATTGTTTTGATGGGAGGACAAATGCCCCCTGTTTTTTCCTTGTGATCAAGAATCACATTAAAATCACCTCCTAAAATGATATTTTGTGATTCTTGAGACTGAATCATGTGAGTAAGAGTATCCCAAAGTTTAAGCTTCTCGGAAGTTGAATTAGGACCATAAACATTGACTAAAATGAAAGTAATGTCAAATTTCGACATACTCAACATCTGCCAGTTAGGGTGAGCTTGAATAAGTTGACCCCGAATACTTTTCAGATTCCAAAGAACAGCTAAGCCACCCGAAGCACCAATCGTAGGAGACTGAACCGAAGCCCAGTTAGACCATTTTGCCACTGAGTTTTGAAATGAATCTTGTGAGAGCTTAGTTTCTTGCACCATAACAATGTCAGCCTTCATAGAATCAATACCCTGTTTGATCCTAACTCTCTTGTCAGAGGCATTAACATTCCAGGATGAAATCCTCATTGTGGACAAGGAGAACCTTTTGTTCTCCTCGTCACTCTTTTTGACACCACAAATTTATCATCCAAAGTAGTTTGAATGCCTGCAGCAATTTCTAACTTAGTCTTAGAGCCTCGTGGTCAACCTCTGGACTTAGGAGTCTTGGAAGAAATCGGACATTGAGAAGGGGATTGGTCGATTGAAAGAATCATTTGATGATCATATAAACCTGTTGTTGCCAGAAGAGCTGATTCAACCACTAGCTTAGTGCCTTTGTACTCATGCTGGGTATCCCCCAAATCCTCTGTCATTATTTGGACTTCCTGGTATATGCAATTTTCCAAGCCTAAATAGTCTTCAACACAAGCAACTTCACTTAAGGAAATCGGGCTTGAAAGAATGTCAAACCCTTTAGATGAAGCAGGTTTGTCATCTTGCGGAATAGGAGGTAATAACGGTAGAGTACAGCTTTCTAAAACCATCTGATCCTTATCATAAGCATTCTGCTCCTGCGAAACTTGACATTGCCAAAAATGAAATTCTGTGATCAGCTCGTCAAGCCTCTTATCAGTAAATTGTAAATTGTTCCCCAATACCTGCACCTTCCTCCTCAGTAATGTCAACAATAACTTTGGTAGCTATCTCTGAAATAATTTGGTTCCCTAGATATTGCATTTGATTATTTCCAATTAAGCATGTAATCTGGTTCCTCTGAGAAATAGTATCAACAATTGAAGATGAAAATGTAAAGGCAAGAGAAGGGGCCTTAGGTAGTGAAAAAATAAGTGACTTTGAGTCCATCAAAGATCTAACCAAGGACAGAGTCTCTAAAGTATGTCGAAGAGGGCATGCTGCATCTGAGCCTTTATTAATATTTGCCATTGGAAATAATTCCAACTGAGCATCTACAGATTTTGGGACAGTTACAATCGCGCCAATATGGTTTCTATCTTTAAAAGAACATGCTAATAGGTCAGAAGAGTGATCCAAACAGATTTCTGTAGTCTGTTGCTGAGAATCTTGACAGTGAACATTGAAATGTCCGAGTTTTTGCTGAATTTTGTTCACAGTGACATTATCTTGAATAGTAACCTTCTGAGCCCAGGAACCCCATTGTGAGTTAATTGTGATTTGCCCTGGTAACTTCTTATGCATGTCTAAGAGCAGACAAACTCTGACTTCTAGGTGCAGGCACTCAAAAGGGATGAGATCATGCTTGAGGAAAATCCCTAATTTATTTGCCCAAATTTCAATGATTGCTGGATCTCTATATTCCAAAGGCAAAAAAGGGAATGAAATCCAAAATGGGAAAAATTGAACGCTCGGCAATAGGGGATTAAAATTTGGAATCCAAACCATTGTAAACAGGCCTATCCCTTGACAGAACCACCCTTTGTTTCTATGAACTGCGTCTCTATGTTCTTTCGAATTAAATGTAGCAACAAAATATTGAGTTTCCATATCTATGAAAAAAATATCTTTTAATCCTGCCCAAAATAACAATGCCCACTCCTTAATATCGGAAAAGAGCAAGGCAGAGCTGTTAAACTTACCTATGAGAGCCGATTGTCGCAGAAGATCAATGGGCTGTTGAAGCAAATGTGCAGGGAGTGTTATAGACAAACAGACTAAATCCTTCTCAGAGTTCTCCGCAATTTCTTTGCCCTGATTCTGTTTGCGTTGCCAAACCTGTGCAGGCTTCTTTGGATTGAAGGGGGCTCTATCTATGTTTTTCTCAATCTGTTGATCCGGAACTGTACACTGAACCCTTGCTTTCGTATTTGCATCCTGCCCATTAACATGTGCAGGAAGTTTAATAACCGGGGAACCCGGAGGTGTGCCCTCGCAAATGTT
Source organism: Thuja plicata (assembly GCA_018584345.1). Taxonomy (NCBI): domain Eukaryota; kingdom Viridiplantae; phylum Streptophyta; class Pinopsida; order Cupressales; family Cupressaceae; genus Thuja; species Thuja plicata. The sequence continues at coordinate 240,224 of MU224711.1, forward strand.
AAAAATAGGCTGTGGCTGAATCATTCGACGCGGTCGGTGATAGGCCTTTCTTTGAAACTGCTTCCTATTGAACTGCTTGCCATGAAGGACCCTCCTCTGTAGAGTGTGAACCGGAATTTTTGAATTTTTAATTTCCCACCCATTTCCATTTTCAAAAAGAGGGGCATCCTGAGGAATATCAGAGGTGACCTGTTTCGTAGTAGCCGCCTGTGAATGTTTAGACGACTCTCCTACCTCATATGTACTTTTTCCATGCCACTGCACCTTACTGATCCCGTGATCTGACTTAGAAGTCTTAGGGTGAGGACTAGGATCCCTAAAAATAGGAATCTGATGAGAAGGGGCAGCCGACCTAGTTTGTATTTGAAATCGTGGGTTTACAAAAAAGGGTTTGGCAGGCTGAACCACTGCCTTACCCCGAAAGATTGATTTAGCATTCTTATCAACAGATTTGCGTCCATTCTGTCGAAATCTTTCCACAAATGGGCATCGTTTAAAATCTGAAAATTTTTGCTTCTGTTGTGCCGGCTGCACAACAGGCGTGGTTGAGAACAGCCGAGTTAGGTCATCATGAAATCCCGCCTGGAAACAGTCATTCTGACTGGTGCTGAACTGCCGAGGCCATTGATGAGGCAAAAACCGTGATTTATCCTGATGGGATCGTCCTGAATGCCATTCCCCTGTTCGACCTGACTGCCCTGGCAGCCATGATCGCCCTGATCGCCCATCACGCCCAAGCCCTGATCGCTCCATTGAGAAGATACAAAGAAGTAAACATACAATTATAAAAAAGAAGTTTTAATCAAAATTATAATCAAAGAATACATGATCAATCATACCAATTATAAAAAATACAAATCTTTAGTTTAAATTTTCATGTTATTTTAAAAAAATAAAATGGTCAAATAGATACATCAAAGAGTTTTACCTACAATAAAAACTGTATTCTTTTAAGCTACAAAGATATCTCTAGGTGATTTCAACATAAATTTTATTTATAAAATATAAGTATGCTAATGTACATACCTCTCATAGTATTAACATATAGAATATATTAAAGATGAAGTACATCCCATAATTTACAATACCGAGTATCACAATATAAGTTAATTCATTACATCCGCATTAGAATCAATATTGTCAACGACTAGAAAGTCACAACCTAGGAAATGGATGGTCGTGACCACCCCATCCCCACATCATCTCTTGTTTTTCTTTCTTTCTTTTTTAACTTCTTCATCTCTTCTGTGTAGGACAATAAATAATAAATAACACCGTCTATGTTTGCAACTCTCTACCATGACTGCAAAACCTCTCCAAGATCAACTTCACCTAGAAAGTTAAATTTAAAAGATTAGAAGCACTTTCAACCTACATTTATATTAGATCCTTTTGATGTTACACTAGATCAACATGTTTAAAAGTAAATGCACATATGTAAATATGAAATCCATTTGTCAAATGCTTCAAGGGAATGATAGACATTTCAATGTGGAATATATATAATATTTTATATCGCATATAATAAAATTGTTGGTACCTGTGGCTGAGTATTCTCCTTGTTTAAAGTTCTCTTAGACATTTCCAACTTGCCTTTTCAACAGCTATCTTTATTTTTTCTGGTTCCTCATGCCTCTTTACTTTTTAAATCTTGGGACAAATTAAAAGAAAAACAAGAAAAATCTACTCCTCTCCCTTGTTGCACACTAATTAAAATAAAAGGATGATTTAAGCATATTCCCACTCCCACAACTTGGAACTTTCTAAGTTGAGAGTAACTGATTGCTCAACTAGATCAAGCATCATAAAAGGTGGTTAACACACAATAAATTCTTTCATCACTTCATAGGTTGTAATATGTTCCAGCAGAAACAAAAAATAATAGTTTTATATTTTAACTTTCATTTATAATAAATATCTAGTAACACCAATAAAGATGGGAACAATTAGAAAAGTATTTTTACATACATATTTTGATCTAGTTCCTTAAGAGAACGATCCTCAAACAAGGACATTAATATGTTAGTAAAGATCATAGATAGAGTCATTGCACATATCTTAATAAATACTAAGTTATGATACTATGAGAAAATTGCTTGTGGATTACCATATAAACTAATTATGGACAAGAACACATTACTTTAAGATATTCAATTAATTTACTCATTGCTATATTTAATTTATCTAATTCACCTCTCATGGTCGCTTCTTTAGTTTTATGAGAATCTAAATTTTATCATCTACTTGGATAAAGGTCTCTTCAATTTTATTAGCATAACTTTGGATGAGTCTATAGAGCCTAAAGTGTATGTCTCTGTTTTATCTATAATCATTCTAGGAAACCAATATAGTACACAATAAAAGATAACCACCCCCCTTTTATCTATGATTGGTATAAGAAAACAATATACTACAAAATAAAAGAAAGCCATCTCCCTTTTATACATTGAATTATTCTAAGAAAATAAGATACTACATAGTAAAAGATAATCATCTCTCTTTTATCTATGATCATTCTATGAAAACAATATACTACATGCAATAACGTGACTATCTCTGTGTAATATATAATCAATTTAAGAAACGAGATACTACACATTAAAACATAATAATCTCCTTTTTATCTATGCCCATTCTAAGAAAATAATATACTACATGCAATGAAGTGACCATCTCCCTTCTAGCTACGATGACTCTGTAATTGAGTAGAGCCTAAAGTTTACTTAGATAACCATACATACTCCCAATAACAGATATAGATATAAGATATCATACATTCATAACTACCAAAGCTTGATTTCCTTCTATCTTAAACAATTTATAAAACAATGGACAATCTAATATAAATTAACTTATACTACACAAATTTTTTATAATTTAACACATATCTTTATTGTATTACACCAGTTCTATAGCATCATTGCAACCACACGAATCATATTTTTCACAATCTATTGAAATAAAACATAATTAAACTATGATAATAATGCTCGCATATGTCCAATACTATGCATTGTTTATTTTATAATCTATTTTAAGAAGTTCCAAGTGTTTGTTAAGAACAAAGTCCCGCTGCAGCAAATAAAGAGATTAAGCGCAATATCCCCGCTCCTCACCACACGACCCGAGCTCGCGGCATGTATATCCATCGCCACAATCATCATCTTCATGGCAATAAAAATCCGTGCAATATCCCAATCCGTCACCTCACGATCCGAGCCGGCAGCATACAATATCTTGGTCACAACCAGAATCGTTAGAGCAGGTAGTAGTGCAATCAGGAGGAGGAGCAGCCTCAGCTTCTGCCATTCCTGCCAATATATCAAAATCATCACAATCAAAATCAAAATGGTGAATGCAGTAATCATGAGGCTGAGCAGTAATCTCCATACCTGCCATGCCCACTACCAATGCCATTGCTATTATTAGCAGCACGCAAAATACTTTCATTGCCTTTGCCATTTTCTTTTCTGTTCTGAGGAAAACTGTTGTTAAGAAATGATAATCCAGTCCCATTTATAGAGGGGAATTACCCCCAGTTTGGACGGCAGATTCTAACATTATTGATTGGACAAGCCATCCCAAACATTCTATCTTCTTGGGAGATTTAATCAAGATATATGGGACCGACCGTTCCGCACATACCTTCTCCTTGGGAGATTTCCAATGCATACGTGGAAACTAAGGCTATCTAATCAAGAAATTTGTACTTACAAGCGATCACCACAATGCATACGTCACCATTTATCTTACATTTTACAAACATTTGTACTGTTTTACAAAGCATTTATCTTACTTTTTATGAGTTGAATATATGCAACAGTTTTACAATAAAATTTTTTTTTTTAATATTTTCATCTTAATAATCATGCTTACACGTTTGGTTGGAAAAATATGACATTGCTGGGAGAGATGTATCTGATAAAAAAGTGTATGGCATAATACTAACTATGATGTATTCCACATATTTACTGTAACAATTTATTAAGCTGATAGGCTTATTATGGCGGAGATTTCCGACAGAATGTTATGATTGTGCATGTTGTCTTACGCCGCAAAATAAGTGTGGTCATTGGGAAAAATCAAGTAACGTAATCCATAACTCCTTCTGCATGTCAGATAGGTGCCTAAGTAACTTCAACATGTCAGACATTTGTTTTGGAAGAATCAAAGAGGGTGCTCTGTTTTAACTGGAATAATTCTTGACAAGTTGGGAGGCTTTTTGGTTTACCATCACATACGCTTTCTCTGGTGTATATATATAGGATGCCCCGCTTTTAAAATAAACTAAGTATATCTGGAACTTTGATCAAGAGAGGATAAGATACCTCGAATAAATCCGCCAGTGCTCCCAATCCCCGCTCGCGCAAAATCATGGTGCGTAGAATCCACTTGGTCATGCGATCCCCGCCAAGAAAAAAAGTCCCCTACCACCCCAAAATGCTGGAGTGCATTTCAATGGAGTTGGGCAATGGTCAATGCAATGAAAAAATCCATGATGGAGGTGAAAATGCGCTCAAGGGCATTGTGGGGCAAAGTTCCTCCCAAGTCAGAGAATTTTCCAAAGTGAAAGAATCCAGCACAACCAACATATTACACTCAAGCGTGAATTCCACAAATTCATGGAAATGTGGAAGAAGTTTCAAAGAAAATAATCCATGAGGACTCGTCAATTGCACTCAATGTAATGGAGAAATTATGTTGAAAAGAAATCCACGATGTGCTTGACTGTGAATAGACACAAAAAATTCCAAAACCTCAAAACCACAGACAAATTGGAAAATTTTGAAAAGTCCAGAATCCTGCAAATTCCTCGAAAAAGGAAAATGGTGAATCTCAAAAAAATCCAAAATCTTGGAAATGTTATCGGAAAAGTGAGAAAATCCAAAATTTGGAAAATTTTGAGAAAAGTTGAATATTCCTTGAAATCGGAAAATTCTGAAAAGTTAAAAAATGAAATCTTGGAAAATTTTTGAAATCAAGGAAATTGAAAAGATTGGAATCATGGGGAAATCATGAAAATTCCATAATCATAAAAAATCCAAAATTTTGGAAATCATAAATTTTTTGAGAAATGTGAAAATTTTAGTAAATTTGGAAAAAAATCAAATATCATAGAAAATTGACAAATTTTGGAATCTTGAAAATTTTAAAATTTGGAAAGTCATGGAAAATTTCAAAGAATCAGAAATTTGGAAAATTTTGAAGAAATGGAAAATTTCAGAAAGATGGAAAATTTCAGAGAAATTGAAAATCTTGAAAAATTATTGTACTTAATTGCTCGAGCGTTCGAATTTCAACCCATTCGAACATACACACCCATGAACAAAATCCTCGATGAGGATATAAATGCTCGAAAAAGTCAGAGAAAGAAATTTGGATGAGAAATGTTTCTGAATCAAATTGAAAATGAGAAAGTTAGGGTTTTCAAACAGAGAATATGTAAGACGTTTATATGTTGTAGTTCAATTTTTTTGCACAATTCTTATGTCGTTTACGTTGTTTTGCAGGAAGAAGAATTCCAGTCCTAGATGTTTGAGGAAGACACTCATGTTTAGGAATTCCAGTTCCGATGTCGAGGACATCCAATTTCCAGGTGATCCAGTTCGAGACATTCGAGGTTCACGATTTAAAAGATCAAAATTTAATCTAGAAATCCAAGAGCATAGCAAAGGGAAGTTCTAGGTGAAGAAACTCCACAGTGACATAATCATCAACAAAGGATTCCAATCCATAAATTTCCAATCAAGTACATGGAAGGATGGAAATGTTCAAGTAGAGATAATTTCAGAAGTACTTAAAGTTGGATTTGGATTACAAAATGGTATAGTGTTGACATGGTTCCCAATCCTCTCCACCAGCTAGCCAAAGATCTTCAAGTCAAAGTTAATGCATTTAAAGAAGGATATCAAGAATAATCCATCCAAGGAAAATAACACATTTAATGCTTAGTGGTTATTTATTTCACCCCACTCTTCTTCTGAGTATGCATGCATAATTTGGGTATTTATTGCCCACTATGGTAGTGGATTCCTTTTGCATTAATGTAGATTCCTTCTTCTTTCCCTAACCCTAATTAGGGCTGAGTTGGCACGATCTGGGCCATCAGTTATTGTTTGATTTAGGCTGCCCATTGTATTTGAGGACCTATATAAAGGCCTCACTTCTCATTTGTAAGGAGCGGATTTTGAGATTGTTGCTAAAGAGCTACTGAGACAATAAAGTTTTCACTGTTGGTTTCATGGTGAATACTTGATGTGTTTTAGTGCTTGCTTGGTTTCATAATTCCCTCATTTAGTTTTGATTTGTTGGATAAAGTTAGATGAAATGTTGTGATTGCAATGATAAATATGATGGTGTTTTGATGAGTTCCTTTGGTTCATACTTTTGGCGTTTCATTGATTGTAAATCATTGTGCAAAGTTAGCCTAAGCCTCATTCTTGCATATGCTTAACTTCAGCCATTCGCGTACATTGTTCTTCATGATGGTGTCTGTGGTGGTATAAAAATCCTCTATGCATAAACCTTGAAGATTGCACCGGTTCTCGTGTAGTTGTAGTATAATTTGGCGAAGAGAAACCTGGTTATTGGGAATTTGTCCACTGAAGTATTGACCATTGCTAACATTTCCCTTAGGACTAGATTAAAAATTTTGAACCCTACTTCCTTTTCCTTTTCGCATATTCTGAAAATTCAAAAAAGGTGTTTCATTGCAAATCCTTCTAAAAATGAAAGCGTAAGGCCCCTTGTGATATTCATAAAATCACTTTTACCATCGAGCTTATCCATGGTCAAGACTTGACACGAAAGGAACCTTGGAGTGACCTATATGATCTTCTCACAAGCTTAGCATATATGGAACTTTGATCAAGAGAGGATAAGATACCTTGGTATTTTGTTCTACTGTTTGGTGGGTCATAAAACACACATCAACAACTTTCTTGGTTTGAAGGTATTTGGATGTTCACAGTCTGACTTGGTCTTGTTGTTTGTGGTCTTCCATTAAAACCAGCAATGTGGATTTTTTCTTTGTTTGTTTGTTGTGGAGTGAGCATTCTATCTTATCTCCTTTGTTTATTATTCTATGCATTGCTTATCATCATAGGTACTATGATATTGTTCCACCAAAAGATCAAGATCCTTTATGGTGTATACTTGAACTTAACCGTTTTGATTACCTCATTCATGGACAGTAAAAATGTCTCAACACAGTCAGTGGAATTTATTTCTAGCAATTCATTTCAGCAAGTGGCACATTTGGATGTCTTGGAGATATCATTCAAGCGGAATAGCCTTCTTAATCCCCCTCTCTCAAGGCATACAACTTTCTGGATGTGAAAGTGTTGAACTACAAGCCATTGTTGGCAGCAATGGAGGTTCAGGCTTCAACCCCCTACCTAGATAGCTGCCATAATTTCAACCGGTAGTCTATACTTTGATAGGATGTGAACTTTTGGGTGCTCAAGTATATTTTTCCAGTCTCTGAGAACTCTTATGGACTCTCTGAGTCATTCATAGCTTTATTTTCTACATTGTCACTTTTAGGCATATTTGGAATTTCATGTTTCCATTTTCTATTACCCTGTATCAATATTGATCATGCAACTTATCAATTTTAATGGTTTATAATTCATAAATAGTTTCAATACAAAAGAAAATATTGGTTAATATACAGAATATTTTGAGTGCTACTTTAAGTTGTTTCCTTTTATGCTTATTCTCATTTTCTAGTGCTTTGTAGTCTGGAGTATGTACCTATTGACCCATAAATTGATCACTTGTAAAACACATTGGGGTTTCAATAGGCTATAAGTGAGTAAAGGAAAATGCAAATGGATTAACAACATGGAGATTAAGAAGTTGTATGTACACAACTTTGTTGTTGATATTTTTTAATCCTTCATCACTATAAAAGAAAGGCAAAGTGCAATGTTGATATTTTTTAATCCTTCATCACTATAAACGAAAGGCAAAGTGCAAGTGTAATTAATAAATTTTCATTTCAGATTTAATGAGAAGGTGGTCAGGTTTCAGAGTTTGATGTTGTATATTCATTGTTCATCTTTTTAGAGAAGTTTTGATGCCTATATAGCCAATTCGTACTTGGGAGTCAAGACTCATTAGCTTACTCTTTGGCTTATATTGCAGTCTTCACTATTCAATGATAAATTAAATATGTAAATTACACCCATAGAATGGTTTTCTAAGAGTATCATAGGGAGAAACAAACTCATGTTGTTGCATCACATATTTTTTCCTTCTTTGATAGTTGGAAACTTATGTGCCATTCTGATTCAATGAGCTTTCTTAATCCACTACGGAAGGTTTCTTTTACACCATGATCTACAATATCAACAACACAATAAAGCCATGATATTTCACATAAGAATTTAAGAAAGTAATAGTTTTCTTTGTAAAAGTTGATGGTTCTATCTTACAAGATTCTACGTTATAAGTTAGACATCATCTGTAAACACACCGCTTATTACAAAATGGAATTGAACAGCTTGACCAATATGTTTAACAATCTGAAAATTCTATATTAATAGATAAAGAAATTATACAATTCATAAATAAATCCTTATAAAAGAATAAATAAAACTCTAAATGCAAGCCAAAAACAAGATTATATTATCCGGTAAATTATATGAAAAGTGAAGCTACCTTGAGGTGGAGAAAATGAAAGGCTACAATATCCGTAATAGACAGAAATGCATCCATTACTTGTATGTTGATTGACTCCACGATGAGTATGATTACAGGCAAAAGGCTGCTCTTCTTCACATAGATGACTGTACTGAGAACATCTCTGCCATTGTATTTCAGTGACAACTTTTCATTACAGAAAATTTCATGTGCTTCCTGCACCGAGCTCATTGGTTAAAGTTTTATGGGAAGGGTACTACCACTGGTAGAGAGAAGGGATAGATGACACTGATGAAGGAAGTGAATGTAATTCTTAAACAATCAGAGTTAAAAATGTTAGCAAAGGTTTAACATAGCTTTTTAGGGTTGTAACTTAGCATATTTCATATGGGGGAATACCCACAAAAAAGTTTGTTGGAAAAACTATTTTTAGAAAAGAAGAAACCATGAGAGAGGTTTTGAAGAAAAACTGGATAGATTTTTATACTTTTATTTGCAATTATTTATTTCATAATGGATTTACAACTAGAAGTAAGTGATTTAGGATAATTTTGCGAAAAAAAATCCTATTTAAATCATATCAGGTAGGCACTTAACATTATAAAATTTTGTATCTTAAAAGATGTTTTTCGGTGTCTAAGGCCAAAGAATAGATGCTTCTTTTAGCATTAGAATTTTGGAAATGAGAAATTGAATTTTAATTGAAAGAATTTTTGAAGATAGATCAATATTATAGATTCTATTTTAGATTAAGGGTGTATTCCATAAAACATAGAGTGGTTCTAGTTAGTATTAGTAACTTAACTTATTTATGTATTAGTTAATCTTTATTATTTTAATGAAATAGTTAACATGTTGAATTTGATTTGTTAATTTTCCTCTCTTTTAAAGATTGAGTTACGTATTTTAATTTGATGGATTTTCTTGATTTGAAAAGATAAGTGCAATTTGTGAGGAATATATTCCAACATTAAATCAATGAGACTAAATCTCGTTTCTGAGCAGACGAGACACCGCAAAATTGGATAATGTGGTGTCAATCTAATAATAATGGAAACCAATAGTTTCCACATAGACCTGGGTAATAAAAATGGTACAAAACTAATATAATGTGCGATTCATGAATTTAGAAATTTAAGTTGTTATTTTGCAAGCATTGTTTCAGGTCTTTACATTTTTTAGTGAATGTTTTTATTAGCTTTGTGTCATTTATTCTTTCTATTGTCTTGATCTCATCATTTATTTCCTTTTAAGTGAAGAATCTCAACATTATATCTAAAATAATTATGTGATAGCCACCATAACCCACAACTCTGTTCATAGTGTGCA
>MU224712.1:0-36347 GCA_018584345.1 Thuja plicata
CAATTTCGACCAACTATGTGTTGGTCGAAATTGCGACCAACACGGGCATAAAAGTAAAAAAAAATAAAAGTTTTCCTTTGTAATGCGACCAACCTAAACTTTTTTATGATATGGTCGAAATGTTAGGTCAAAATTTAAGGTGAAATGTACTAGTGGGTGAACATCTCTGAAGTCCCGGAGATACAGGTTGAAGGAACCATGGAGAGCCGACAAATGCAAGATGAGAAACTGACATCAGTCGGGGGAACCAAACCAACAGGATCAACTGTAACCCCAACTGCCATGCTCCAGACGCCATTTCCAAAGGAAACATTCAGTCAGGTAATCATAGAAGCTCAAACATTGAATCTTGGCTCGATACCTCCACCACCTCCAGAGAATGCACCAATTGAAGAAGACACTCTAGTAGAGGAGGCTAATGAAGAACAGTAGCAGGGCGGGGAACAGAACCCCAAATAAATAGATGTTGATCCCAACAATGCTAAGGGCGCAGATGCTGGGGTAGATGATACAAATACTATGGAGACAAATCTTACTGGTGGGTCTAAAAACATAGGAAAGGAGTCAAGGACAACTCACAACACCGGATGGAAACAACAAAATCCCAGAGGGGAAGAATAGGGACGGACACTGGAAGCAAAGCCACCCCTACCACCATAATGGTTGGTAGAGTCCTGAAAGAGGAAGGCCCCAGCAACACCTAAGGCCCATCTCTCATTGGCGGAGATGATGGCCCAAACAAAAAATCCTCCTAAGGCAAAGAAAGCTCAGATAGTCCATACTCTTCAGACTGGGCCGAGCGGAGATACAGTTGTGGTGATCGCAACACCTTCCTTGGATGCAGATGAGGCCACTGCTAAGGCCGATGAATACTCTATCACTAAGGTATCACTGGGGAAGAGAGGAAAATAGGGTGAGTTAGACCTATTAAAAGAAGCCACCAAGGTGGTGGAGGCTCAGTATGAAAAGGAGGCCCAGAAGTTCAGGGCAGAAAAGGAAAAGAATGTGAACCACATGGGCCTGCTGATTGAGCTTGCACAGCCTATTACTGGTATTCCCCCGGATGTCTCCACATCCAGGGCACCACTCCCTTATGGTGACAGATTCACTAAGAGAAATGAAAAGAAAGGCCCAGGCAGTTGATGAATGGGTTACATAACAAGTGGGAAATGTTCGATGTTTCTTAGTATCCACACTCCCAGAATTATATGCGGCCAACAATGTCCTACATTAGGCCGAAACTACTATCTCCATCTGGGAGGGAGACATTGAAAACTATGAAGCATGGAAGGATGAGTTGGAAGAACTCATCGACATCAGAGAAGAATTTGTCTCCGAGGCCAGAATTTTGGGAGAGGAGTCTTTTGACTTTGTCTGGACCCAACACTCCAGACTTGACCTCACATTGGGGGTAATCAAGAAACTGGTAGGGAACTTGCGCGACAAAGTCCAGGAGGTTCAATATTCTTTTAATTTATAAATTTCATTTATCTCGAAGGTCTCTGGAGCTGATCCCTTTAGCACAGAAATGTGCACTCTGGAGGAATATGTCGTGGGAAAGTTTGACGAGCTAATGGAGTCTCGGTATGGGTCCTTGGAGGGGATTGATGGAGCAAAAATGATGCGGATGACTCGCATGGTGATCAAAGGTCATGACGCGGCCAAGATGTCCATAGAGTTCAAGGAAAATGTTCTAGATCTTGGCGAGTAGGTAGATGTGGCCAAGTACCACCGGGCTGGCCTCAAAGACATCGACAAAGACGGGATCACCTGGCTCCTACAGACCTTCAATGATACCAAGGAATAATTAAATTATCCTAGTTATAAAGATGATCATCAAGAGATGCATTTTGTATTTGTTGATTCTTTAGGGAGCGTAAGCTTCCAGATCCCACAATTTTATATTCTTTCAGCAACCAGTGTCTCGGTTCTCGGAGCTGACCGGTCACTATCAGATGGTTAAGGAAAGTGTCAGAAAGAAGGTAACCACAACAAGGCACATCAGCTCAGAGGATGATTATGATAGGTGGTCTTCCCAAGGTGCCACCCCAAAGTAACACCTAGCGCATCGGAGACAGTGAGCCGCTCTTTCATTTATGAGGCATGTAGCCTCGATCCTCGGGGGATCAAATTTATTTTTTTCTCCTCATGGCTCTCTTCTCGAGGCTGATTCTTCCACTCCTCTTTTCTTGTCTTATTCTTCAGACATGTCAGACCTTCTCCGTCTTGAGGTCTTTTGTAGCATGGTGCAGGTAGTACCGGCCACCAAAAATAGTATTATATTGTTGAGTGTAAAATAAGTTAGGTTAGTTTTAGGTCAAAAGTTTGTGTATAAATAATAAGTCTGACCTCATTCTAAGGGTCGGTGAAATTAATGATTTTGTAGTCCATAGCTAATAGCATTTCAGTTTTATCAGTTCTTAGTTGCAGGGCTCAATGATCCTTAGTTTTTAGAAATTTTTAGTAGCTAGATGTTCCCTTGGAGCCACCATTATTGTACGCACCAGTGCTTGCTGGAAACATGTTAATGAAGAAGGAAGGCTTCTATCAATGATGTTGTTAGCATTCTGATCTATGGATTAACGATTTTTTTTGTGTTGTATGTTCTTTATGTCCCTTGCTTTGATATATTAAGTGGATTAACGACCTTCTTTTCCCTTGCTATTGATTAAATATGAACTGATGGTTCTGTATTTCTTCGGTATTTAGTGTAGCATGTTAGAGCTTGGTTGATGTTTTGAATGTTTGGGCATAACTATAGGTAGATGAAATATTTCTAACCCTGCAATATCTTTTGAAGTTTATTTGGTAAAGATAGTGAATGCTTGCAGGAAACCCTACTTACCTAAATCCCCAGAGAAGACGAGCCAAGATAACCAACTATCCCCCTGAACAAAACAATCACATTCCCAACTAAGCTCCTGCACTATCGAGACCCGACTCTCACATGCTTGAAGGCCCGGGGAATCTCATTTTCCCAGAAAACCTTTATAGGCAAAGTTGGCCGGTACCCTAGTACTCGGTGACAACTTACATCTATTGGCAGACTCAGTTACAAAGTCCCATCAACAAAAACTGGCACTAGAAGGAGGGCATGAACTCGTCCCCCTCTGAGGATTCCAATTTTACACCGCCTGAGGGTTTCCCAAGCGATAGTTTTAGGAGTCAGACCTTTAGTGGGATTGGATCATTTTCACCCATGAGATTCAAAAGAGTCCTTAGATCAGCTCCCAATCTCAAAAGGTTTGTTGAACTTGAGCCTCTTGCTCAAAAGAAACAAACCTCGAAAGTCAAACCAGCCGCCATTGTCTGGGGATCTACTACAGCTTAGAATACCCAAGTCCCCCAGATGACCCCAGGAATTAATGCTCAACCTAGTCAAAATCTAACACCCCCGATGGCTGCATATTTTGGCAACACCAGGTCCCCGATGGGAAGTTTTCTGGGTGAAACTAATGATCTTCCTGCGCATCTAGAATAGATTTATCCCCAATATGAACATTTAGGCTCGCGAACTACAGAAGAGAATCTATAGGCATACAAAGATGCCATGAACTGACACCATATCCAACATCAGAATGTTGTGACCCAGATGTTCCCTCTATCCCTGGGATAGAACAAGCTGAATTGGTAGCTTAATCTTCCTGCCAACTCCATCAATAGTTGGCAGGACATGAAGGATGCCTTCCTAGATGCCTTCCACATACACGTGGACCCAACATGGTCACATAGCCAGTTCATCTCTATTAGGAAGGAATTGAATGAGCCCCTTGTAGCATTCAACCATCGGTTCCAACATGCCTTGAAGCGGTGCACAAGTCCCTTCATCCCATCCGTGGATGTAGACATCCAGACCTATCTTAATGTGATGGACCCTTTCATTGCCACTCTCCTCTAGAGAAATACCACCCCAGGTGACTGGGATACTCCGGTGAAAGTTTACAACCTAGCCTTGGAGTTGTCTCATGGTCTCAACAAATCTCTGGGCGGGATTGGGCAGAGCATGCGCTTTAACATGATACCTGGCAGAACTTCTTACACTGGGAGATATAACCCCAATCAGGAAATGGGTGCCCCCACGATGGCCATGAATCCCCCACCACTGTCGATAGACCAACATGCCTGATACGTATATCCATCTCAAGCACAGACAACATTGGGTCTGGAATCCTTTCCCTTGAACCAGCCACAGCAAATGCAACAACCACAGACACAACCTTCTAGAGTGCCTTTCTTTCAGTCATTCGTGGCTAGAGGATTGTCGCTCTCAACTCCAGCGAATGCTGCCGCTTTCCCGGGGAACCAACAATAACAAATGTTACATTGTGATGCAAACACTCAGCTGTCCACCGAGGTTGAATCCCTCTGGCGACTATTGTCCTCACTGACTGTGGACATGGGACAGTTGAAGGTGGGGTCCCTTGCACCCCACAACACCAATTCCTAGAGAGGGAATATTTTCTCTGGCCAACGAAATAACAATGTTGGAGGAAGAAATTTTAACAACAGGCCCTGACCCAATCAACAATAATGGAACAACCATGCCAACACCAGAGGTACTCCTCCAAATCAAAGCACCAATCAAGGTAGCGCTGGACCTTCCCATTTTGCTTGTCGCAGACTTCTAGCCCATGACTAATTGGTGTAGATTGCACAACACATGCTCTCATAATGAGGTGAACTATGCCACACTGGACAAATTCATCATGATTTCCCAACTAGACAGACAACAAACTTCTGATCCTACTCCCCCAGAGACTCCTATACAAGAGCCCACTCACGGTGTGTTCACCTGTGAGACTATCTTCTTTGGAGCAGGCAAAGAAGACGAAGAGGAACCCGAACTATAGGGGTTCTTTGATGAATCTATTCTGGCCTTTGAGGCCAATGCCTTCACCAACCCACTGACTCCCTGCAACACTCAGAGTTAGGCTGGTAAAGGACCAGTTTATACACCTACGCCTCCAAAGACACTCCTCCCTAGGACAACATGACTAATCGATTCATCCCTCCAAAAGGCCCTAGCTCTAACCAAGCTAAGGACCTAGCCGAGGGAAGCCACCAATTTTTGGGAGGTAGGTTTGACATCACGAAGGCGTTAGAATAAACTACCACCTCCATGATCTTGATGGAGGTTTTGCTAAACTATCCTGAGTAGAAGAAGTCTCTTCTAAAGCTCTTGGGAAACCTGGAAGCTGTCAGTCACCCACCCAAGACTGTCACTTTTGATGACGCCAATGCAACTATCTTCTGGGGAAATACCAAGGATCCTCCCTTCCTACTAGGTTTGACCATACAAGGAAAGAATATACATAATTTCCTGGTAGATTCTGGGGCTTCAGGAAACATCATGCCTCTATCCATATGCCAGAAGCTTGGATTCCACCCCACCCCGTCTAATGACACAGTAATCCTGCTGGATAAAACTGCTATAAAAATGGTGGGTGAACTGAAGAATGTCTGGATTCAACTCATCCAGGACCCCAGGATAACCAGCATGATTGACTTCCAGGTGGTGGACATCCCAGAGACTTATGGCATGTTACTAAGTTGCAATTGGTCCAAGTCCCTTAATGGGTATTTCTCGACCGACTTTTCCCTCTTATGGCTCCCTTGGGAGGGAGAATCTAACCAGATCTGAGTTGAAAGTGAGCCTCGGATGAAACAAGCCCTCACCAAGGTAGGGAGGATAAATGAAGCCCTCTTCTCTGAGACTTCCCCCGGGACGTACAAACCCCTTGAGATCTTAACATTTGATTTCACACCTGGGGAGGACCCCATAGTTTCTTAGTGAACGTGGGACCTGGAAGAAAAATTGAGGGTTGAGGTCAACCCTTGGGGTACCGCAGTGACCCCTACCACACTCTTGCCTGACACTTGGTGTCGGGTGCATTATCAGAAACATTCGAAGCTAGAGTGTGAGCCTTGCCTTACCACTACTACCCGACACATTGATGCCCTCCAGAAGGAAGAACACACAACTAATTCCCTAGGACCCAGTACTTCTACAAGTAGCACCTCATCAGTGTCGTTTGCCTAGGAATCCCAACCAAAAATCTCTCTGAAGGCAAGCCTCACCCGTGTACCATCAGCACTGAAGGAAACTCCTCCCAACCTTCCCAATAACAATCCAAAGACCACTTTGTCTTCCTAGCCCCAGACAACAAATGATGACTTGTGGACCCTTAAGTTCGATGAGTCCCGATCCAAACAAGGCTATGGGGCCGGAGTGGAATTGATCAACCCGCAAGGGAAATCCTTCCTTGTGTCTTATAGGTTGCAGTTCAACTGCACTAATAACATCACAAAGTATGAGGCTTTGGTCCTTGGACTCCTATTTGCACTAAGCAAAGGAATCACTCACCTCCGGGCTCTGGGTGATTCAGAGTTGATCATTAAGCAAGTCTAGAGTCAATACACCTGTCACGACAAAAGGTTGGCCACATACCGCAATCGGGAATGGAGCCTTAGCAAAGATTTTGATGCCTTTGACATTGATCTTATTCCCTAGAGACAAAATTATGTCCCAGATGCCCTTACTATTTCTCCCAGAATGCTTGAGCCAATAGCTGGCTCCCGACTCTATAAATTCTCCACTGAGATGGTCCCCACCCTGTCCATTCCAGAAAATGTCACCCATTTTCAGGTCTTTGAAGATGATCATCATATCCTAGCCTTTATGGCCAATGTTGGTGTCTTTGAGGACCAGATAGTGGAGGAGAGAGATCACGATGATACTAGATAGGGTGATGAAGACGACGGGATCATGGACCTACCAACCAACACCATCCCTAAGCGGATGGTCACACTTGAACAAATCTTTGACTTAGACCCTCAGGGCCAAGAAAAGATATCATCCTCCTCTCAGGGATGAAAATTTAAGAAAGTGAACATTGGCCAGGTCGGTGAAGAAAAATGGATACACATTGGCACCTCCTGCTCCCGAGAGGAGAAGGAGAAGATTCTCGCAGTTCTCCGAGAATACATTGATGTAATCGCATGGGGGTATGAGGACTTGAAAAACCTATGATACATCCATTATGACCCATACTATCGCACTCAAACCTGATGCTAAGTATTTCTGGCAAAAGAAACGACAGGTCAACCCATTGATTGAGCCTCTGATTCATTAGGAGGTTCAAAAGCTACTATAAGCCTGGATCATCTTTCCAATCTGGCATACTATGTGGGTTGCCAACCTAGTCCCTGTGAGAAAGAAAAGTCGTGAGATCCGCCTTTGCGTGGATTTTTGAAATTTAAACAAAGCTTCCAAGAAAGATAATCACCTTCTCCCCTTGTTGGATGAGGTACTACAAATTGTGAATGGATCACAAATGATGTCTTTCTTGGATGGGTACTCCAGGTTTAACCAAGTCATGTTTAAATATGAAGATAGAGATAAAATGACGTTTACCACCAAGTGGGGAACATTTGCCTACCGGAGAATGCCCTTTGGCCTGATAAACGCAGGGGCCACATTTAAAAAGGCTATGGACATTATGTTTAAGGGACTTGTGAACCAGTGTATAATCATCTACATGGATGATTTGACCATCTTTTTCTGGGACAGGCGTGATCATTCCGCCCACTTCACCCAGATTTGTGAGAGATGTCGCCGGTATGGAATATCTCTCAACCCTAAGAAATGCATTTTCGGGGTCACTGAAGGGAAGTTTCTCAGGCATATTGTGTTCGAGAAGGGTATATCCATTGACCCTGAGAGAGTTGAAGCACTGCTAAACCTACAAATGCCCGAAAAAAATAAGGAAATGAGATCTTTCTTTGGAAAGATCAATTTTGTCCCGTGGTTCATCATAGGATTTGCCGAGATCGTAAAGCCACTCAATGAAATGATGAAGAAAGACACTAAAATTGAGTGGAGCCCAGAGGCAAAGCGAGCATTCACCCAGATTAAACAAACAATAGCGGAGGCCCCAGTCTTGGCTAGTCTAGACTATTCCCTCCCCTTTTACATATATTCCTTTGCTTTGATGGACTCTGCCGCGATAGTTTTGACCCAGAAGATCAGAGGGGAGGAACAACCAATAGCTTTCATGAGCTCCCCCTTTAAGAATGCTAAAGTTTGGTATTTTCCTTTAGAAAAATAGGCCTTTGCTCTCATCCATGCCGTAAATAAGTTTCGACATTACATTCTCCAGAGCAAAGTGCATGCTATCATTCCGGACTAGGCAGTAAAATACTTGCTGATGCAAAGTGAATTGGGTGAATGACAGGGGAAATGGATGGCCATCCTCCAGGAGTATGATTTAGAAATGCAACACATGAAGATAGTTTGAGGCCAGGGACTATGTAGAGCAATGGTAGAAGAGACTCCACACATTGAATGTCAGGCATATATAGTGGAGTCCATCACTCAAGATCAATGGTACATAGGCCTAGTGTACTTGTTGTTGAACAAAAGATGCTCAGAGGGATTGCCTCCAAACAAATGTCGCATCCTGCGATTGAAAAGTGCATACTTCATGATCAAGAATGCCACACTCTTTCGTAGGAACTATGAGGGAGTATACCTCTGATGCATTGATAGGGTTCAAGCTACAAAGATAATTGAAGAATTCCACGGGAAATTTGGAACCGGGCATGGCTTAGCTGACGCCACTTCTCATCAGATCCTCCATGCTGGATACTATTGGCCCTATATCTTTAAGGATGTCTACACTCACGTCAGGAAATGCCACACTTGCCAGACTACAACACATCGCAAGAAGAACCTGACTATGCCTTTGCAGCCGGTCTTCAAAGCTAGACCTTTCACCCAGTGGGCATTTGAATTTATCAGGGAAATCAACCCCAACTCATTTGCAAACTACTGGTACATCTTGACTACTACCGATTATTGCACCCGGTGGTCTGAAGTGATTCCTTGTAAAAATAACATGGCAGATGTAGTCATAAAATTCTTGGAAGAAAAAATCATCACACGATTTGGAATGCCCTTTGCTATAGTATGTGACAATGGTCTGGTTTTTTCTTTGGCACAATTACTTGAATGGACCTATGACAAAAAGATCACTCTAAAGTTCTCCAACAACTATTACCCTCAGGGGAACGGTGTTACTGAATTGATCAACAAAAATTTACTTGAGGTGATCAAACATCTATTAGAATAGAATCCCTGGGACTGGCACCAAAAGATTAGATTCTCTCTCTGGGTGGATCGTATGCAAATAAAGGTAGCCCTAGGGACTTCCCCATTCAACTTGTTTTATGGCCAAAATCCAGTGTTCCCCATTAACCTACAAATCCTGGTGTTGCAGTTCATGCAGGAATTCGGCAACCGGGACAACATCGTGGAGGTCCGGCTCCTAAATCTAGTGCAAATGAAATAAAAAAGAGACATAGCCTTTGAACACTTCATGCGTCACCAAGCAATAGTAAAATGATGGTTTGATCGAAGAGCCCAGTATAAGGCCTTTCAGAATTTGGACTTGGTCCTTTTGTGGGACAAGGCCCGGGAAAAGAAAGGACAGCACACCAAATTCCAATGGCTCTGGATTTGACCATACTTGATATCTGAGATCTGCGGGGAAAATACTTATCACCTCAGTAACATGATCGGAGAAGCCATTCCATTGCCTGTCAATGGATAGTTTCTCAAGCATTATTTTGAATGAGGTGAGTTTGTCCAGAATTGTATTTTATGTAAAGTCTTTCTTGTAAATATCCTTCCCGGTGCTCTGTTTGGGGTGCCTTGCCTTGTAAATAGTTTTGTTGGCTATCCTCTGGGACCACCCCTTTTTCTTTCCATTTTGTTTTTTGGCTTCGTTATTTCTTTTTCGGGTTCCCAGTGTGTTTCTCGCCCCTTTGTAGACCGGTATGCTTCACATAACATCTAGTCTCTGAAATGGTACCTTCTGCATTGTGGTGAACTTGGCATCTATTGTTAGCATGGTGGAATTGGTCCACGCTCTAGAGTTATTATGTAATTTTGGTAACAGGCTATGAGTAATCTTCATTGGGTTCACCCCTCAAAATTCTAGAAACCAGTTAAATCAAAATAAAAAAGAATAAGTAATCGGACACTGAGAGTAGATCGGTCACACTAGTTTGTTGGCCCAAGTCTGAAAAACATTTAAATTCTTTCCAGGTCTGGAGTTCTCTTCCGCATTTGGCAATTTGAATTGGGTGGAAAGGTGAAAGAAGTACCGCCTCAGAAATTGGCTAAGCTTAAGGTCTGAGGTGAAAGAAGTACCGCCTTCTCATTCATAAAAGGAAAGAAAAGAAAGGAAAGAACTAAAGAATGAAGAAATTCTGGTGTCCGGGGGAAATGAGCAGATCTGATGACTTTGGTTTGATATATTTAGTGCCTCTTCTCTGCTTCTCCCAGAGGTCATCGGCTTGATTTTATTTCAAAGCACACACTTCACAACTGATGAAGGACCAAGGATTGAATCATGTATGGGCCAGATTTTATCAGACACTTCGCAACTTGCAAGTAGGATAATCTAAGTAATGACTGATTTCAGTTTTGCTAACCAGAGATTCTATAGTTCTCAAATGTGCAAAGGCATTCATCCCAGATAGTTGCCATTTTTTATGCCCCGCATACCCATCCCTACAATTTATGGGCAAAATGTTGGGTCCCCCTTTTTCACTTTTGCTCCTGCCTTGTTTTCTTTCTTTTTCTGTTTTCCCTCAGAGCTTTTCTTCCGCGAGGTTTGTTTTTCTTTCTATTTTTGTCTTCTTGTGTCTCTGGGACACGGTCCTGGAGTTTGGTCTTTCCAGAGCCGGATCCAGGACTCCGGGATTCTCCACCACAATGTCTTTTTTTTGCGAGAAGGTATGGTTATGTGGAATCCCCAAGACTAGAGTCCAGGGGTTTTTCTATTCCAGAGTTTGTGGGAAAGGTACCAGTACCCTAGGGGTTAAATTGAAGTTACCTGTCATTTTCATATTTACCACGATAAAAAAACTAAGGCGATTTACTAGAGAAATTGAGGCAAATTTGAAGCGTTTAAGTGTTGATTATTCTAGTGATTAGAAGTGATTAGCAACATTTAACAGGTGGTTTGCAGTGTTTGTTCATGGTGTTTAGAGAATAGCTTGTTTCAGGACTTCAACGTTCGTCCTTCCCGCATCTCTCGTGCCCCAGGTAAGCCTATGGCGTTCGTTCTCTGGTTTTTGGTTTTTCTGGTTCTGGTTTGTTTTGGGTTTTGTTTTCTTTCTATTTTTCATTTTCTTCTGGTTTTGTTTGGGTTCTTCATTTCTAGTTTTGTCTTTTGGTCATCTCCCATTGGCGGGTTGGCACTGGTAGAGGGTTGTCCGCCCTCTGCGCAGTTGTAATTTAAGCTTGTTTCCTGTGCACTATACATTTATGTAGCTATTTTGTATATTGTGTAAATGTCTGTAAATCATGTGTATATGTTTTGGCCCTTAGCCCTCTATACTCTACTATATTTTTGATGTATATCCTTTCGGCATCGTGTCGAGCTCACCATGCCCTTGCCCACATTTTCTTGAGTTTGTGAACTCACCTTCTTGATGAAATACCACTTGGTTTAGACTCGACTCTGTGTTGGTTTGAACCATGGTGGTTTTATCTCTCCTCCATTGAATCAGTCTTAATGTTGAATTTATTTCCCATGTGCACATTCAAGTCCAGCCAAGTGGCTTCTGCTTCACGCGCATTCAGACACTTGTCGGTGTTATCGCCATAACTCCTATTTAGTGCATGGACATGTGACACTCACGTCAGCCTAAGTATGGCTCATCTTTCGGCCATGTCACCCAATAGTTAGTTTCCAGAATCTGGGTCCTATGTCCACATTTGGCTCATGTTTCACTTGTATCATATGTGCTGGAATCCCCAGATCCCCAAATGTTGGTCAATTTCCTCGGTTTTCATTATACGCACATCTTTCCAAGGATTTGAAAAACTAACTCTTGCAGGTGTGGATGCAATGGTAAGATTTTTGAAACCTGGAGTAGCATTTTATCTTATATAAATTCTGACGATCATCTTGCCTTGCAGGTTGCCAACATCCAATTCATTAATCATGTCAGAGGCATCCACATCTTCTCCACCCGGGAGTCCTGATCTCCCCACCATAGCAGTCACCAGGGCAGCTGTTAGGTCTAAGATAGAGAGGGCCTTGGAAAATATTCCCCTGACCATGAAGTATCTAAAGGAAAATGCTATCACAGGATCAAAGATTGAGTCCAGTGTTCAGTTGATCACCGACACCAGCATTGGAATGTGGGTAGAAACGCAAGCCCTAGTAAAAATGATGTATATCCAATGAACGGCCGGAGATCCATTAGCCATCAATATTGGAAATTCCAAGATTATAAAGGCTTCTTGCTTCCCATGTTTTGTGCAAGCCCCAGAACTTATTCTTACTCTGGATGCGCACTACAATTCGCTCATCTGGGCTGTCATGCTCGCTGCCTCAGTCCCGGCTAGGTATCCAACTCCTATGGTGTCTTTGGATGCCACAAATTTTCAATCCAGTCTGGGAATTCCCCAGTTTGATGACATGGCCATCATCACTCGGTCTCTGACCCTGCAGGAATTTATGGATTTGGAACACATGGCCCAACAATAGTTGAACAACCACCAACTGAAGACACAAAAGAAAGACTCCAACAGAATGAAGTTGGAAATCCCTCGATCATAATTCAAGGAAAGCATACAGATGCAGATTATAACATTGTGTAGGATCTTTGGACAACCCCATGCCTGGGAATTCTAGGCATGGATGTACTACTTCTTTCTTGGTATCTCTTTCGACGAGCAATACTTCGATTGGGCCACCATCATCTCAAATCATGTGGACTCCCATCTCCTCCAAGTCATCCATACCTCCAAATTATACATGACATCCTATGTTCTCTGGGCCCAAGTGCAACAACATCCTGTCACACTACTCACAACAGGTGTACTCAAAGTCAGTCCGGGCCAGAAGGCTCCCTGGGATTTTTTTCCCACAAATCCAATGGGAGGCTAGTTTCATTAGCTTCTGCCGAGTAAATGATGCCTTCATTTAATACAATCTCCTCATGCCTACTAGGGATGCCGAGTACCACCTCTCCAAGGAGGCAATGGATTTGGTTAGAAGTTATGGCCACTACTACATTTAGTTCCAGTAGCACACTTATATTCGGGTGACCGGCTTCTCTGGGAAACCCTATTTGTTGCCCAAGCACTGTGAGAACAAAATAATTCTTTTGGAGTACTCTTGCCAAATTTTGGAACTGCACGCCCTCTACATGGTGGAGAAAGTAATAAATGTTCCATTTCCAGTCACCTGTGGGAATTACTCATGTAGTCTGACCGTAGCAGGAGAGGCAGAAAACGAGCACAAAAGCTTGGGCTTAAATGAATTCTATCTGGCACAAAAGAACTTTGATTCGCTAGGAAAAATAGCAACGACACTTCCTCGGGTATTAGAGCCCCATGCATTTCACATGGAGGATTTTTGAGAGGATTTCTAGGATGATTTCAAAGTCCAGAGTTGGAACTTCGTCCAAATGACAATGGGGATGATGGAGAGGTTAAAGCTACAAAAATTCCCGGATGACTTCTCAGACACTGGGTCCACGGTGGACCCATAATACAAAGAGAAGGGAGTAGACAAGATGGCTCTCCCTCTAGTGGACTGGAACACCTAGGAAGGTCCAACAAATTAGGATCTCACCAATGACATGGTCGAACACAATCACGCGTATTTTAAAAATGCATGCCCAAGAAGCACACACTAAGTTGGCCTGTTTGTGTGGGGCTCAACTTTCGGGGCTGGAACCTCCTCACTAGGGGAGGATAGAGGAAAAAGGATAATGGGGACCCAGTCGCAAACCCCATCCGTGACTCCCATAGTAGAGAAAATGCAACAAACGTTGGCAATCTCCCAGCAAGTGAAGAATAAGTTAATCACGCGGTTGGCCACCCTGGTACGTACGACCAGACCTGTCCATCCTCCCTCTTCCCCTTCATTGGCAGCATTGATGGTCTGAGAAACTAGGACTAGAGTGGAAGAGGAGCGGGCAACTATGATGGATGCAGGGCCCCCTTTGATAACCAGGAGAAAGAAAAATAACTCTCAACCAAAGGTGGAGCTAGAACTTGGGATGCCAAGAATCCAAGAAGTACAGATTCTTTCTTCTGACTCTCCAGAGCTAGATAAAGAACCTGAGGATATCCCAAAGAGCTCCCCTCCCCATGACAAATTTGATGATTTATTTGGGACTGATGAATTTGGGAACTTGCAGGGAGATATCGGGAGGGCAGTTGAAGAGATAGCTGCCCAAGAGGAAACAACGCCCCCTCTTGAAAGGAACGTCCCAAAGAAGGAAGCTAACCAAAAGCAGGAAACTTGGGTAGAGGGAGAAAAAGAACAAGAACAGTGAACATCTCTGAAGTCCTGGAGATACAATTTGAAGGAACCACAGAGAGTAGGCAAACACAAGATGAGAAACCAACATCAGTTAGGGGAACCAGACCAACAGGATCAACCATAAGCCCAATTGCCATGCTCCAGTTGTCTCTTCCAAAGGTAACATTCGGTGAGCTAATCACAGTGGCTCAAAAATTGAATCTTGGCCTGATACCTCCACCACCTCCAGAGAATGCACCAATTGAAGAAGACACTACAGTAGAGGAGGCTAATGAAGAACAACAGCAGGGTGGGGAATAGAACCCTGGAGAAATAGATGTTGATCCCAACAATGCTAAGGGTGCATACACCGAGGTAGACAATACAAACACTACGGAGACAAATCTTTTCGGCGGGTCTAAAAACATAGAAAAGGAGTCAAGGATAGCTCACGACACTGGGGGGACACAACAAAATCCTGGAGGGGAAGAACAGGGATGGAAACTGGCAGCAAAGCCACCCCTACCACCACAATGGTTGGTAGAGTCCTGGAAGAGGAAGGCCCCAGCAACACCTAAGGCCCATCTCTCATTGGCGGAGATGATGGCCCAAACACAAAATCCTCCTAAGGCAAAGAAAGCTCAGACAGTCCATACTCTTCGGACTGGGCCGGGCGGAGATACAGTTGTGGTGATCGCAACACCTTCCCAAGATGCAGATCACACCACAGCTAAGGCCGATGAATACTCTATCACCGAGGTATCACTAGGGAAGAGAGGAAAACAGGGTGAGTTAGACCTGTTAAAAGAAGCAACCAAGGCAGTGGAGGCTCCCTATGAAAAGGAGGCCCAGAAGTTCAAGGCAGAAAAGGAAAATAATGCGAACCTCATGGGGCTGCTGACTGAGCTTGCATAGCCTATTACTGCCATTCCCTTGTACGTCTCCACATCTGGGGCACCACTCCCTCAGGGTGACATAGATTCACTAAGGGCGATGAAAAGAAAGGCCCATGCAATTGATGAATGGGTTACATAATAGGTGGGAAATGTCTGACATTTCTTAGTATCCACACTCCCAAACTTATATGTAGCCAACAATGTCCTACATCAGGCCGAAACTACTATCTCCATCTGGGAGGGAGACATTGAAAACTATGAAGCATGGAAGGTTGAGTTGGAAGAACTCAACGACATTAGAGAAGAAGTTGTCTCCAAGGCCAGAATTTTGGGAGAGGAGTCTTTTGACTTTGTTTGGACCCAGCACTCCAGACTTGACCTCACATTGGGGGTAATCAAGCAACTGGTAGGGACCTTGCATGACAAACTCCAGGAGGTTCAATATTATTTTAATTTGTACAAGTCATTTATCTCAAAGGTCTCCAGAGCTAATCCCTTTAGCATTGAAACGTGCACTCTGGAGGAATATGTCGTGGGAAAGTTTGACGAGCTAATAGAGTCTTGGTATGGGTCCTCAGAGGGGATTGATGGAGAAAAAATGACGCGGATAACTTGCATGGTGCTCAAAGGTCACGACGTGGCCAAGATGACCGTAGAGTTCAAGGAAAATGTTCCAGATCTTGGCGAGCAGGTAGATGTGGCCAAGTACCATCGGGCTGGCCTCAACGACATCAACAAAGATGGGATCGCCTAGCTCCTGCAGACCTTCAATGATACCAAGGAACAATAAAATTCTCTTGTTTTCAGAGATGATCATCAAGAGATGTATTTTGTAAGTGTAAGCTTCCGCCAGATCCCAGAGTTCTGAATCCCATAATTTTGTATTCTTTCAGTGACTAGTGTCTCAGTTCTTAGAGCCGACCGGTGACTATTAGATGGTTAAGGAAAGTGTCAGAAAGCAGGTAACCGCAACAAGGCACGTCAGCTTAGAGGATGATTATGATAGGTGGTCTTCCCAAGGCGCCGTCCCAATGTAACACCTGGTGCATCATAGATAGTGATCCACTCTTCCATTTATGAGGCATGTAGCCTTGATCCTTGGGGGATCGAATTTCTTCTTTTCTCCTCGCGACTCTCTTCTCAAGGCTGATTCTTCCACTCCTCTTTTCTTGTCTTATTCTTCTGACATGTCAGACCTTCTCCATCTCGAGGTCTTTTGTAGCGTGGTGCAAGTAGTACTGGCCACTGGAAATAGTATTATATTGTTGAGTGTAAAATAATTTAGGTTAGTTTTAGATCAAAAGTTTGTGTATAAATAAGAAGTCTGACCTCATTCCAAGGGTCAACAAAATTGATGATTTTGCAGTCCATAGCTAATAGCATTTCAGTTTTATTAGTTCTTAGTTGCAGGGCTCAATGCTCCTTAGTTTTTAGAAGTTTTCAGTAGCTAGATGCTCCCTTGGAGCCACCATTATTGTATGTATCAGTGCTTGCTAGAAACATGTTAATGAAGAAGGAAGGGTTCTATCAATGATGTTGTTAGCATTCTGATATCTGGATTAACAATTTTTTTTGTGTTGTATGTTCTTTATGTCCTTTTCTCTGATATTTTAAGTAGATTAACGACCTTTTTTCCCTCACTATTGATTAAATATGAACTGATGGTTTTGTATTTCTTCGGT
The DNA here is from genome assembly GCA_018584345.1 of Thuja plicata. NCBI lineage: Eukaryota > Viridiplantae > Streptophyta > Pinopsida > Cupressales > Cupressaceae > Thuja > Thuja plicata. The sequence continues at coordinate 16,912 of MU224712.1, forward strand.
ATTTAGTGTAGCATGTTAGAGCTTGGTTGATGTTTTGAATGTTTGGCATAACTATAGGTAGATGAAATATTTCTAACCCTGCAATATATTTTGAAGTTTATTTGATAAAGACAGTGAATGCTTGTAGGAAACCCTACTTACCTAAATGCCTAGAGAAGATGAACCAAGATAACCAGCTATCTCCCTGAACAAAATAGTCACATTCCCAACTAAGCTGCCGCACTGTCAAGACCCGACTCTCACATGCTTGAAGGCCCGGGGAATCTCATTTTGTTGGACAACCTTTACAGGCGAAGTTGGCCGGTACCCCGGTACCCAGTGACAACTTACATCTGTTGGCGGATTCGGTTACAAATTCCTATCAACAATGGTGTTTAGGTTTAGGGTTGCTGAGGCCAAGGGTATGGGGTGTAGGTTTGGGGATGCCACCAAGTGTAGAGAGGTAAGAGGTTGGAGCAGGGTGGGGTTTGCATTGAGTGAAATTAACTTTTAGGGAATCAAGTGAGGCTTGAATCTTCTCAACATCTTGCACTTTAAGTGATTGGTCTGTACGGGCCTGGGAATCAAGGTGAGGTCTATTATTCACCTATGGAGACTTAATCTGGGCTCCAACCTTAGACTATTGTCTATTTAGAAGAGTGCAATCCTTCCTTTTGTCTCCTTCTTTACGACATAGGTAGCAGGCATTCATGCCACCCATAAAAATGATAGGGAAGAATATCGCGTGGCCTTTGAAATAAAAAAATGCTTTTAGGGAGGTCGAGGCTAGGGTTAATGGAGACTAGAACTCAAACATCAATATTTGGAATCAGGGTATTGGATTTTTCCATCTTAATAACCTTTACAATTGGGTCTAAAGCCTAGGGAATAAAATTATAGAGAAATGGGGGAAGATTATGGATCGTGAGCTATATAGGGCTTGAGAGGGAATGAACATCATTGTGCACCGCTTCCAATGACCATGGGATTTCCCTAAAATATGAAAAGCCCACCCTCCAGAATTGATTATCTACAACTTTGTTTTGAGCGGAAGGGTTACAGAAGAAAACAAGGAATATGCCTTTTTGAATCATGCACAAATAGGAAAAAATGCAGACCAAGTTTACTTTCCCACACTTTATGAGTCCAATCATTAAAAAAATTCCTTGAAGGAAAATTGGAAATATCTAGAGCAGAAAAAAAGATAGCAGTATTCTTAAGCCTATCTACTTCCTAATCAATTGCAAGACATATTTGTTGATTAGGTTTAATGATGAGGTTTGTGGAAGAGGGAACCTTACCCCCTATTCTTTCTCGGTCTGGTCTACAGGAAACATCTTCATCTACAAAAGAGGATCTGACAAACTTGGCACCGACTGAGGTGAACACCTCTCCTTCGATGACTTATTTAAAGGACCTAGCTCCATGATTAACCACTACTGATGCACTCTCTCCCTTGCATCCTTCTCCTTCCAATCCCAGGATAGAATGGTCCATAAAATAGGAAAACAATGAATTAAGAATGAGGAGGCTAGAAGGCCTTCGTGTCACAGAAGACCTTCTAAGGAATTTTAGGGCAAAGTTGCAGAGCGCTCCAAATTCAATCAGTTCAACTTCAACTTAGGACATACTGGATTCCTCCTATGGGTTATGAATTTGAAACTAATTTAGTAACTTTGCATGTTGATGAGCTATTGTCAAAACCATTAGACAAAAAAGTACAGAGAATTTGAACTCATGATGAAGCTATCTCTAAAATTCAAAAGGAATTGAAGAAACCGGTCATTGAAAGAAAAACTAGAAGGATGGTATCTAACCTAGAGTAGAATTTTGGAAGTAGTGATGCAGGAAAATCTCGCACTACTACAACCCTAACTGAAGCTAAGAAAAAAAATAGAAAACCAGTTACTAGTGAAGTTAAGTATGAAAGGGAATCTTAAAGGAAGAAAATACAACACATTTCTACTCCAAAGAGAATCCACAAAAGGAAGCAAAAATTAATTGATGAAAATGGGACATAATCAGATAAAAATGCCTCTAAACATAAGAAGAATGGTGAAACAAAAATGACCTCTTTTATTGTTGATATTGTAAAATGTATTGTGGATGATGGTAGACTTGCTAATGTTGGCAATGGATACACCTTGTCAAGTAATAAAGATAAGAAGAAGATAGAAGATCCAATTCTGTATCATTTTAATAAATTTTGCAGAACACCTTTGGAAATACATTCTTGCATCCCTAATGAGTTATATCAGGCAATTGATGCTAGATGGAGCATTGCATTAAATTTGGATAGAGAGATCATGGAGAGAGCACTTATTCAAGAACAACTTGAGTTGTGTGCTAAAGATTCTAAGATAATGATTACTTCTCCCAAGCATAAATTCAAAATTAAGAGCAGAGCAACTAGAATTCTAATTGATGATACACATAGTGTACATGATGAAACAGTTGAGACATGGAAAGAGATACTAATTATAAAGGAAATAGCAGCCCAAGAAGAACAAGTTCATGCAAAATCTAATGAGCCAATACATGGAAATGACACATTTTTGTAAATCAGCTGATTGGGAATATTGTTCTAGATGTTCCTAACTTGGTGAAGGGCATTGAAACACAAAATATCAGTTTATCAAAAAATGGTGGTGATGAGATTGAAACTGTTGACATAACTAGAAAAAAGGATTTATCCTCACCATCGCCTATAGAACATATAGGGGAGATGATTTCTGAGAAGGAAGAGGAGAAAGCAGAAGAAATTTAGCAGGAGGAGACTTTGAAAAAGATTGAAGCATAAACTGAGACTACAAAGAAATTAAGTCTTGTAGTATCTAGTGAAAATAAGAGACATAAACCGATGACTATTGTAGAAGATAAAGAAGATTTACTGATCACACCATTAGATATATCCAAACTGAAACCCAAGGAATTGATGAAACTTTCAAAACAATTAAGGATTCAGATTGTAAGGAACAAGATGAAAAAAAAGAAGACGAAAACACAAGTATTAGGGAAATCTAGAGACATCCTAGCTAAGTTACTGCCTGAGGTTACATATGATTAAGATGAAACACCTATTGATCATATGGAAACTCTTGTGAAAGGTATTATACATCAAGGACCAGATTTGCAGATAACTGCAGTGAAGAATGCAGAGGAGAACTTAGAGAAGAAGATGATAGGAAAGATGATGGAAAATATTACTACAGACAGGGTTAGATTGTCAGATTTGATAGAAGAATTTAAGAGTACACTGACTGAGGTATGTTAATTGGTTGTCAAAGTATCAAGGTATTCAAACTTTGTTCAAGATTTGGAACAAAGAAGAACTGAAGCACAGAAGGAATTGGAGAACTTAAGTGATCAACTTGATCCAATGTCAAGTTTGTTCACAACTTACAATAATTAGGCAAAGAAAATAAAAAACAAGGTTAAGCAGATTCAAAGTGAGCAAGAGAAGAGAATGATAACTCTACAAGAACTTCAACCCACCTTATCTCCTATAGTAGAGATGATGCAATAGAATGTGAAAAAGGCAGAAGCTATATTTTCCTTACCAGACATGAACACTTTAGATAGAATGGAAGAGCTATCCTCGAGTTTAATTGAGAAAAACATTGCTATGGGTTACTTGCAAAATCCATGGGAAACAACCTTGAGCTCGGCAAACATTCACTTCAACGTAGTTATTGATAGGATGTAAGTAAGATTTTGTATACATATATTCAATTTTTTTGTACCTTTTTCATTGTTGGCAAAGGGGAGTATATGAATCGTTGAGTATATGTATGGGGAGCATATGCATGTATGTAGAGTATGTGTATAGGGATTCATAAGTTGATATCACAATTCCATAATTGGAAAGAGTTAGTATATATTTTCCATTAATGCCAAAGGGGGATATTGGTGGTATATATTTTTATTTGGTTGTCTTTTATGTCAACTAAGTCAGTACAATGCAACTAAGTGAGTATAAGTCATAATATGCAATAGGTAACATGCAGATACAATCGGTAAGCAGGTAATATAAGTCTAGAAGATTGATAGACTGTACATACATCACTTTGGTGGTGGTCATGGTATAAATAGAATTCTGAGGAGCGGTCATAAATATAGACTCAACAAGTTCGTATTAAAATGTGGTTCTAACCACAACTTATTTGGTTGAGCGGTGATCTAGTGTTTTGAGTGTCACAGACACTAGGACATGTATAACTCTTATGTTCTTGATCAACCACTCAATAGATTACAAATATGTGAGCGGTAAAGTATATGCGATCATTTCTAATGATACGATGACGTGGAATAAAGGTTATACATTCAATGTATTGATATTTATGAGATTGATGCAAGCATTTAAGACATATTTGAGGTATTGCATTAGAGGAGTCAAAATGTGTTTGAATACCTTGGAGATATAAACTTGTAGATCTTATCCTGACCTAATGCGGTCATGATAAATCATTTCTTTCATCAAGATTATCAATTTGACACATGGTGTTATCTCAAGAAAGCAATTTGAAGATCAATTTTAAGGCAATGCAAGTTGTTTATATAAGAATTACTCATGTTGTTAAACATAAATTTTGTTGTTAAAGAGTTATTTTGGGTGATTAGGGTTTTATGATTTCAAGTTGAGGCTGTGATCAAAGAGGAGAGAGGAGAGAGAAGTTACTTGTTACAGAGTACAAGGAGCTCATAGGATCTGACAAGAAATCAGTGCTACAAACATATCACATATCTTGTTGTTCCCTAATAGTTGTAGTAATAAAAATCCCTTAACCAGGTGAAATATAACAAGTTATTTTTATAAATCCTTTAAAAGGGTGACTTCTTTATCGAGGTTTTAAATCCTCTAGCAAGGTAGATCATGTGTGTGGTAAATGTGGTCTTCAACCTGAAACACAAAACACTCAATAAACCATTAATTCAAGGGTTAGCATCATCAAATTAAATTCAAATAATTGTGAAAACTACCCTCAAGAGCGGCTTATTGCTTCCTAGTTGAAGCGAGTTTGATTCTTGGAGGATGCTCATTAGATTGACATTTAGAATTAGTGACTAGATGACTCCAAAACATAAGATTCAAAATATGGGCAAGATGCGTGAACTTGCATGCTTTTCCCTCAAAACCATGGAAATGAAATGAATGGAAACTACTAAGATAAATTCACATAGAACATTGAGTAATCTAAGCAAGATTGCAGCTACAAACTAAAGGTGAATGAAGTTAGAAATCATATGAAAACTACAACTAAAATAAATCAAAATTAAACTACAATACAAATGGAGGCTAGAACATGATTAAAACCTAAAACCAAAATAACATTATATATTTGCTTCTTCAAATTGCCTCTATTTGAGAAAGGGGAGCTATCCCTTTTATAGGAAATTCCTCAAAATAGATGGCTAAGATTGAGCCACGAAGGGCGGTTGAGATTCATTCCAGTTCAATCCATGTGAGCTTGATCTAGGTGAAAGGTCATTGATAGGTCAACCTTGTGCTTGTTTGGGGGAGAATGGGACAAATTTGGCAATTATCCCTTTTAATTGCTTTTATTTGAATTTTAAGTGCTCACACATGTGTGAGGATGTGTGAATTCATTCATTTAATAAAAAATGTTTAAGAATTTTAATTAAACTCAATAGTTCAATAAATTAAGTGATTTGAGCTTTGATTGATAATTTGATTCAGCAAGTTGTATTTAATTATGTAAGCAATTTTGATTAGATGCTCCCATAATTAGGGTCTAGCAATAAATACCTTTGATTTATGATTTCTTAAGGCCAATTAATCGAATTAGGGGCTATGGATTTACTAGACTAATTTCAGGTGATTAGAGGTCATAGCTGATCTTATTGTACTCCTAATAGTGTACTAGTCACTTCTAACCGGGTGAGCCCTCATAAATGGTATTTGTAACTCATAACAGGGAAAATTCATATACTGCAGTATTGGGCTTGTGGGTGTCATTCCCACTATGGTTTTTTTCCCTCTTACAAGGGTTTCCATGTGAAAATAAGTGTGTTATATGTGTGGAATTTGTTGATGCTTTTTATTACTATTTTATTTAAATTTTCATCCGTTGCTTGCTTTATAGGTTTGTAAAGCATTACAAAAATAATTTAGTCCAGTGGTTGAATTAGTTCAATATCTGTTTGTACTGATTCACCCCGCCTCTCAGTACCTATCATTTCCAACAGGTAGTTAGAGATTCAATCTTTTGAAAAGGGAGATGATAATGACGACGAGGGTTTATGATAGGCATTACAAGTGTATATCCTTATATGACTAGTCTATACATTGCTAGGAAATCCAAATAGAACACAAAGGAGATTATTTGTGAGGTTATATTAGTCACAACATAATATGGACACAGAAAAATATGCATGTTGGGGGATATTACTAACACTATCAATTGTGATGAAATCTTTTATTAGTGACATACTATTCTTAACAAGAGTTGCAAATAGTTTTTGATTGGTCTACTATATTTTGTGGTTCATGTGGTGTAGCATTGATAGTGGTTTGCATGGGGTGCTACATGTTGAAACATCTATATAGGGATCTACATCCAATGACATATAGAGGGGCTTAGAACATTAGCTCTTTAACACTACTATAATTTTGGTCATGAAAACATATTAATATTATTTTTCCTATCGAAGATAGGATCATGATAGATTTTGCGGGGTATTATATGTTTGTATAATTTAGAAGATCATAAGATATAGAAATATGTGTGGTGAGTGATATTGTTTTTCAGTGCTAATGATATAAAAATTTGGAGATGCGATCTAGAGACCATGGTAGGGGTAAGAGATTAAGATGATGATACATACTACTTATGGTTTATGATGAAAACATGTTATTAGTTGAGGATATAATCCTAGCTTAAATGGAGTGGTATCAAATTTAGAGGGTAAAATAATATTTTGGACTATGATGAGATTTTTTGATAGGGATATATTGTTTGTGTAGGTGACCAAAGAGATAGGGTTATGGGGGTCACAGATAAAGCCAATGGTAGTGGAGGAGATATGAATGAATGTGATGAAATTAGCTTAGATACAAGAGAATTGAGTAGATTGAGACATAGATCACCATAGAAAATTTAGACGAAAGTGTTTGGTCTAGGGCACCTAGCACCATAGTCTTGGTAAAACTTTGAGGAACAATAATTTAGAGGCTTCTAATATTAGATTTGAGAAATTTCTAGAAGCTCAAAAAATTGTTGGTCTACAATGCCCAACACATTTTACTAGCAATTTTTAGTTTTGTTTTCCGTCACAAGAACACTTCTATAAATCCCAGGTTCACTTTTGTACCTTTTTGTACCTTTATGTTTTTTAATTAGTATGTTTTACCAACTTATATGATCATTTATGCATGCTTTAAGACCTAATTAGTTCACATCTAAGTTAATTAACCAGTCTTCTATGCAACAAAGGGATAACACCCTAGTTTATTGACTCTCTTTGATTTGATTTAGTCAAGCATAATGACCCTTGTGGTTTGTTTTCTAATGTTTTATGAAAGAAAGTTTGATTTTGGTTAAGTTACTAGTTAGATTTGCCCATGTCTTTTCCATATTAAATAATATTTTAAAGTAATGATACATTCTAATGTGTTGTTACAAATTCAAGTTCAGTCTACCACAATTACATCAAAGGATGTCCTATTATAGACTCTTATTGAGAATTACATTACCATGTTCTTTGTCTAATTGACCATGCATAACCGTCCATCTCTACTAGGGGTCCTTCCCCTCCACTAGGGCATAGATATGGCCACAATTGTTCATGGCAATATGATTGTCCTCAATATACACAAACACATGGGTAGTCTATTGCATCACAACCTTGTGGTAGGGGTACCTTTAGGTGGCTTGATAATGGAAAATTCCCTCGATTGAATCTTGTCATTTCTCATCTTCAAATAGTTCTAGCAGATAAAAAAAGTGTAGGGAAAAAGTGCATAATAGTACAATCATGACTTGGGACCTCATTAAAGATAGTCAAGACCTACTAGATAATTGAGGTAACTCTTTTGACAAAGATTTACCAACTTATCTTGCTAAAATAATATAAAATTCAATTACTATTTCATATTTATATATTAAAGCTTCTTCAATAAACCTTTTAAAATAATATATCATTCTACACATCTTTTTTAAATTAATATATACTACATATTTTATTATTCAATATTAAAAATCACTTTTACATATCCTCTTTATATAATAGATTCATTACACATTTGGTGCTAAGATTTTGTTTGCTTTAGTCGTTTGAGTTTTGTTCAATGACTCCCCTAGGCACCAATATAATTTCTTACTATGAAAACAATAAACGGCTAGCATGGCCAAGAATTTGGCAACTTTATTTCTTAAAACTTCACATATTCCACAAGATTCCAATTACAACCAAAATAAATTTCAAATTTTGAGCTTCACTTGGAGCCCTTATACTTTCTTCACATAGATATGAAAAACCCACGTCTACTTACCTATCAAGACTTCACATTCATTAATCTATCTGCAGTTGCACCCCACCACACAGTGTATGTAGGGCAAAAACCAATTTCTCCTACTTACTTTCTCTGGAGAAGATCTGTAGACCTGAAGTTGGTGGGCTATTCCATTCTCATCTTCTACATATTTCCCTTTCTTATCATAAACATTGTTGTTCCTCAAGTTTTGATTATTATTCTTTGATCTCGGAAAGCTCCTCTCATCCCTGCACTTTTTAATGCTCTCCTGAATTGCTTTACGAATTGTAACTAAAAGCTTATCTTCATCAATGGTACTCATACAACTCTCATTCTCTTGTTCAATCCGAAGGAGATCCCCTAGAGAAGTTAGGCCTTTATTATTCATGCCTGGTAAATGATGAATTCCCTCCACATTTTCTCTATCAATATGGGGAATACTTTCGAATGTTTCCACCTGCTGCTTCTCACTTTGAGGACGAATTTTGCCATTGAAGAAGAGCTCTTCTGCACAAGCTGGATCAGAATATGTTGATACCAATTGAAACTCAAAACTGTATTCCATATTTGATGGGCTTAAAAAGCTCAAATCAACATCAAAAGTCTCAATCTTTTTCTGATTTTTGGTGGGTGTTTCAGAGATTGGCTTAGTGAGAATACTTTTGAAGGAATCGACCTGTTGCAGCTCACTTAGAGGAATATTTTTGCCATTGAGAAAGGGATCTTCTGCTGGATCAGAGTATGTTGAAACCAATTCAAACTCAAAGTTGCAGCACTCCATTTTTGATGGGCTTCGAAAGCTTGAAGCAATATCAAAAGCCTGAATCTTATCTCTTTTTTCAGTGGGTACTGTTTCAGAGATTGGCTTAATGTGAGTACAATTACTCATATGGAAGAATCACCATATTCATATGGCTTAGTGGGTGTTACTTGAGTATGATATGGCAGGCAATAAATGGAATAAAAAAAATGTTTGGTTCGCATGAATTTGCTGGAAAAAGTTGTTGAACGATTGCTGCAGTTTTGCCATATGTCTTTCAGAATCTGTACGTAACATAAAATACAACCATGCCATCCCAATTGTTGAGTTCTTTGAAATATTTCTTTTGTGGCCAATGTCTCAATCATGTAAAGCCATTTCAAATTGAAAGGGATACTATTTTCATTGTCTGTTTTTTAAATTCTTATTCCTCTGGTTATGACTTGGTGGCATATGCATGATTTGAACATTTAGATTATTGAAATTCCAGTTGGGTACTATTTACCAATTAATATGTATCTCTTTTTGTATTGCTCCATAGCCGGCTCAGGTTCTCTACAGCTCAGCTTTTGATTTTTAATCAATGGAATGCACTCATAACGTCATGTTGTATTATATTGGTCTATTAAGTTATTCTCTACAGTTCTAAATCCAATCATCATATATGCTGTTTTTAATCCTAGTTCAGATCCGCATATGTTGGATTGATTCTGATTTTTTAAACTCAAATTTCATCACTGGCGAAGCCAGCTTTTCTTCAACTATCTATTGGTTTTTTTTTTTTTGGACTTGAGCGTGAGATTTTACACGCTAGAGTATTCTATAAAATGATTAAGTTCTATTCTATTTTAGCTACCGACACATCACATCAAGTATGGAGGCATTCACATTAAAAAGCTTTACAAGAGCATTGTATATAAACATTTGGCATCATAAGAATATACATAGACATTTATTTTTATTTTTATTCCGTCTCTTCCCACTCATTTTAGTTATTGAAATTATCCAAGGACTTGATTAAAAAGAAAGGTGGGAAGTTAGTTAATTTATGTTCGTTAATGTAACAAGTTCTAATGGTGTTGTATGCACGACCATTCTTAGATATTAGAAGTGAACAAATTCATTAGATCATAAGTGTATAGACCAAGGTCACAAATTAACTTTACAATTGTAGATACATGATCAAAACTATTGATAAGAATTCAATTTTAGGATTGACACTAAGACATTTGGTGCAAATTTTCGACGGCTAACTGTCAGAATTACAACAGCCAATTGTCGCAAAATGTCGTCGGCATTTTTGTGCCGTTAATTGCAACGACCAAAGAAGTCGTCGCCATTGCGACAACATCCACATTAGAAAAGGTCATTCATTCGCTGTCAAATGAGTTCTCATTTCCGACACGGATGCCGTCGCAAAAATAATATCCACGCCGCAAAATGTTGTTGGGCATACGCAGCCCCCATTGCCATTTTTGACAGAGAACCCGACGCAAGTACAACATAGCCATCAACAAATATCGTTGGCCATACCCAAACCCCATCGCAAACTTCGACAACTATGCCATCACGAGTACAACATCTCCATCAAAAAAGGTCGTCAGCCAAACTAAGCCTCATCGCCATTTTCAACGGGGATACCGTCGCGACTACAACATCCCCGTCGGAAAAGGTCGTTGGACATACCTAGCCCCCATCATCATTTTCGACGGGGATGTGATTGCGAGTTCAACATCGCCATCGAAAAAAGTCGTTTGTCGAACCTAGCTCCCATTGTAATTGTCAATGAGGATGTCGTCGTGAGTACAACATTCCTATCGGAAAAGGTTGTTGGGCATACCTAGCCCCTGTCACCATTTTTGACAGGGATGCCATCGCTAGTACAACATCACCGTCAAAAAATGTCATCGACCAAACCCAACCCCCATCACCATTTTCGACGGGGATGTCGTCGCAAGTAGAGCATCCCTGTCGGAAACTACTATTGGGAAAACTTGCCGCCCATCACAATTTACGACAGGGATGTCATTGTGAGTACAATATCCTCGTCGGTGCATCCTAGAAGTACGATAATGGGGCATCAAAATTCTGACACCATATTGGACTAAAGATATCAGGGCTCAAGAGACCAAAACAATTGGTCCCTATCTTTGGTCGATGTGATTACCAAAACATTTTACCTTTGATTAGCTCATTCAATGCAGGGGTCTTAAGGAATTTAATAGATCACATTTTCATGGTAATTTATATTATTTTAGTTGAGGTTGCCCGATTTATCTATTTCACACACTTTTGGACTTTGAGGACATCCATAAAGAAGCATCACCTCATGTGTCTTGCATTACAAGTTCTAACAAAGACGTATATTTTCTAAGACAGTCTTAAGTGTCAACTAGAAAAAAACACATTCAAAAGGGTGAACTAATTGAGGTGGGGGATGTGAAGAATCTGACAGTAGAAAGGCTTGAATATTGATGACTTGAGTATGAGGTTTTGATCTCATAATAGGTAATAAAATCCCCTAAAATAATCTATCAGGCAACAACATGTGTACTAGGTGTGAACTAGGGGTGTGCAATGCATTCGAGTCTAACTAGATACAATCATTTATCAACCTTTGATAATGATAAATGATTGCATCTAGTTTGGCTCGAATGTATTGCACACCCCTCGTTCATGCCTAGTGCACCTGGTTGTTTCCGGATAGATTATTTTAGAGGCTTTGATACCTATTACAAGATCAAAAAATCAAACTCATGGCACCAATCTTCAAGCCTTTCTACTGTCAAATTCTTCACATCCCCCACCTCAATCAATTCACCCTTTTGAATTTTTTTTTCTAGTTGACACTTTAGACCATGTTAGAAAAATTATGGCTCTATTAGAACTTGTAATGTAGGTGACATGAGGAGATGCTTCTTTATGGAGGTCCTCGAAGTCAGATAAAAACTAGGAGGCTTCTTCTAGTGGTTCAGATTCATTCAAAGACCTATTAGGTATTCAAGTACAATTTCAACCAGTTTTGACTTCTTTTTTTCTTAAAAAGGAATAGTTGAAGAAAACCAATTTGATTGATGATGCGATAAAAATGATTCATGATTTTTTATCAAAGGTCCACATTTATGTCAAGTATGATCCAAGAGGTGGGTAGATTAGTTCTTGTGTGTTTCAAAGTAATGTAGTATCAGTTGTGTATATACATGTTAGCATTGATGAACTAAGTTCGCTAGAGATGATGAAGAAGGTATATTTGGATGTCTCATGTCTTATCTAGAGTTTTGGAGAAGGTTTTAGTTTTCTGCAAATTAAAATGGCTAAGTGTGACTATTCAGGTTAACGGTCCGTCATATTGTGTTTCTCTATTTAGTTTTCTTCATCACACATTGATCCATTTCACTTTGTAGTTGGAATATTTTGATAGATGTCAAAGGTCTATACATTTTAGGTTTTGTGGTCTCATTCAGTCCGCAAAAAATGTTATGGTATTCTGTGTTTTAACATGATATTGACTGTATAATAGTTTGTGGGAATTCTTTGCATTACTATGCTTTTATGTGCTCAACTTTTGTGGCTCTCAAATAGTGATATGTTGGCATAAAATGATTATATGCTATGCATTCACAACTATTGAGGAGGTCTACACTACATTCTATATTTTTTGGTTGAGACAGATAAATAATATTATCTGTTGGGGCCGACTCAAGGTATTTTGGTCCATGTGGTAGCATGCAATAACAATGGAAATGATTTTACATATAGAAAAAATGTGTGTTGGCATGTGGTAATTCCTCACACATCCCATTTCCCTTCTGCATACTTTAGAAAATGAAATAGGGCCAATGGTATAAGTGTAACATGTTATATCTAATTAGGTGGACTTAATTGATCTTGCTTTTTATTGTGGTTGATATATAATTGCAGATATCCTTTGAGATTGGTGTATGAGTTGTGTATAACTGTGCATGATATATTGTGAAGTGCGAAGGTGAAAATGTGAAAACAAGTAGAGATGAAATTATCTATGATGTATAAAGAACAAACTGTAATTACCATTTCATATTACACGCTTCTATTCAGTTCAATCACACTAATTCATTGCAATAATTGTGTTTTACGTTTCCCTAAAGAAAGTGATCTTCAGTGATTAGAAACACCTTCTATCTTTCCCTATGGTTGTGCACTTTAGTCTTCAAGTCCATATCAAGGGCAATGAGCTCCTTGGCCTTGTCCTAAAACATTGTAATGATTTCTTCATATAGTGAGTGTTTGTACTCATTAGTTTTTTTCCCACATTAGGTTTTCCATGTATAAATCCTAGGTTCATGTGTTTTGTTCTTTCTTTTTGAGTTATTTTCTTCTTCACATAAGTTGAATAGAATGAATGGTTAATAATTGGTTAAGTTTTAATACATATTGATTCACCCCCTCTTCTCAACATCTAGAAGTGTTCAACAAGAGTAAACCAATAGATGAGATAAGGAATTCTATGGAAAATGATTGAATTCCACTAGCCAATAAGGTGGGTTATTTTAGGTGATTCACGTAGTGCAACAAAATGATCAAATTAATAATCCACACTATACTAGGTAATCAATGATTGAGAAAGCATAAACAACAACGATAATCATGATAACACGTTGTGTTAGTTGATCAAGGATGAATGAGTGCAAAGTGTTATAAATGGTTAAACTATTGAGCCATGCTACACTAGTTGAGAAACACTTAAGAAAACATAAAATATACTTGTCAAGGGATATAGTAGTGAGATTGGTTTTCACCTTGGGTGAAGAGTTTTTAGAGGGGGATATGAGATAAACTACAAACTAAAGAAAAGTAATTAGAGTGAATGATGAACACAAAGTGAGATAATGATCCCCTCTGATCTGATCCATTCATTTGGATTGTAGCATTCATTTGGATTGTAGCAGAGCATTGTTCATTACATTTGGGTTTCCATTTATATGAATTATATCCATGTCTGGATGGTTTTACCTCAGAGAAGAAACTTAATGTGACTATAACCATAAATAAAAAATACTTGAGAACCAGAATACAAACCAGAATACAACAAGAAAACAATAAAGGGAAAAGGAAAGGGAAGAAAATTTCAATGTAAAAGCTCCTTCTCAACCATGAGTCCGATAAACAATTTTGAGTCCTAGAAATAATAAATATATCTTGACTAGGTCTTCATAGTCACTCAAATCCCAAATCACTTGACATAATATAAGTTTCACTTACCAAATTTTATTTAAGAATGCTATATTTCATCAAAAACAGAAAGCCCCAAATTGAAACAGGACCCAGTTTCTTCCCCATTCAACTATTCACAACTCATTTCAATAACACATAACTCCAGATTTTCAAAGTTTAAATATAGAAGGGCTAAAACATTTCAATATTTTATTAATAAGTAAGGAATTCAATTTTTCTTAATAAGTAAGGAATTCAAAGCAAAGAAAAGTATTAGAAAATCTGATATCTCAAACACAACAAAAGAGGGTTTGTTTGTAATCAACAAAACTCACATCATACACCAGAAATGAGAAGATAGCTACGTCGGGTGTAGAAGAATATGGTTCATGGGTTTACAAAGAATGGTTTGAGCCTTTGAAATAGTAGAGATCCCTTACTTCCTATAAGCACCAATGCAAAGCAATAATGTTAGTCAGGTGATATGTGCGCAATCTATTGCACATGCAAAAAAATGACACCCAAAGACGGGGTAGGAGGGAGAATACATGAATGTTGGGGTTTTCAACACACATGTTCGAGCACTTCCAAAGTAGCATTGGATCCTGTGAAAAACTAGTGATGTTCAACTGTATAAGCTGAGGCTGAAGGTGTCAGCATTTCCAAAGCAAGGCTGGCTCTGTGAAAGCGGTGGGAAGCAACTTCGTGTCTCTGATGCTGTGGGAGTTAACCTGCGCAATGAAAAGCCACATTTTGAGAGTCATTCACACCAAACACATTGGGAGCATGGAATCCTCAAGGTTTCATATGACCCAAAGGATTAGTCAAATCACCCTGATGGATTGAAAACCGTAGGTGCTGCGTTAGACACCTCTGAGTTATAAAAAAAAAAGAGCACACTTCATTTTTTAGTCTATTAAAGCTACACAATTATAAGTTTGATAAAAAAGAATTAGATCATAAAGCATATAGATTAGAGTAAAATATCTTCTTGTGAAATTTGATGCTAAGTATCTTTATCTTATTTTGCAATTGGGCATGTTTATGTGGTGTTTTGAGATTCAACCACTTATTGAAATTGGTTGTGATATTAATTTCTTAGAAAATTTAAAAATAAATATATTTATATATTTTCATTTTTGATAACTAACTTCCATGTTATTCCCCTTTATTAATTATAGAGCATATATTGTTTATGATTGGCGAGTCTATCTTTTCATTCCTTTAATTAATTATGTAGAAAACTCATTCCTTCCCTATCCACCACCCTAAACTACTTATAGAGTAGGTGATTCTTACTACTCCTAGTCTACTTCAATTTGAAATGTTGGTCAATAGCCCTTCCTTTACTTAATAGCCTTTGATGAGTCCATAAATCTATCTTTTACGGTATTTTAGGTTAGTTTTGTGATGCTTTATTAGACTTTGTTAAGACCTTTTTATAATTAAACACGTTGTGATAATCTCATAATGATACTTCAATATGCATAATACAATGGTATATATTATATCTATAATTCTATGTCATATAGTATTTAATTCTAATTTTATTATGTTTTGGGATAATTTGGTATGTTTGTGTATCTTTCCTATTCTTAACTAACTTACAACCTCAAGACATGAACGATGAGCTCTAGTGGTGGGTGTTAATCACTATTATATTGGAGAGGATGCGGTGAAAGGTGACAATTAATGAACCTTTCTTCAACACGACAGTTTCATTCCGCTACATCCATGCACACTGAAAATGGAGACTTCTTGACTAGAAGTGATCATCTGATTGGATGATAGTCTTGTTCAAGTATATGACAACATGATTCATGATGGGGTGTTTAATTTCATTCAAAGCTCCATGCTTTTAGCTCTGTTTAAGTACTTTTATTTTAGAATAAGTTAATTCTTCTTAGAAAATGACATGTATGAATAATGTTTGAATAACATTTATTTCTATGGCTCTTAAGATTTCCTATAAATTTAGGATGACCTTATGAGTGATGGTTGGAATGTTTTTGTAGGTTTGTGCTAGATCACAGTCAACATTATAGTTTATCATTATCCTATAATTTTCAATGATACTTAATATAAGTGGATGATTAATTTTAGTTGAGTAAAGCGTTGATTTGATCTGAGGTTAGGACCCCTCAAGCAAGGGCCACTTGAGGTGACATAACTCTCTATTAGAATAGATTAGTTAGTTAGTTCTTTTATTGCATTTATGCAAATGTAGTTAACTTAGTGTAATTCATTTCTGTTGATTCCACTTATTTGTAGTACTTAGTAGATGTTGAGTTTTCGTTGAGTAATTTACTTTTAGTTTGATTTTTGTTATATATTTTTTGTTCACGTGTAGTCACATAATTTCACCCGTAGCCACTACTATGTGATAAAAATTGGTATTAGATTTCTTTTATTGCTTTTATCCTTAGTTTCACTTTTATACTTTTAGTAGATACTAAATTAATTTTCTACACATATAGTGTCGATACCATCTATGTAGATATGTCCATGGTCCATAATTAAATGAGCCTATGTTAGGATGAAGAGTTACTTAATAGGGGATTAGTTTCCCCATTAGGAGAGTGCATTGAGTTGTCTGCACTAACTAATCACATATAATAGAGACCAGTTAACCTTCCTTTTGTAGAAATTCTCTATTCAATAAATAAATTATTTTTTTATTTTTCACTCCATTTACTCACAAGTGCTCATTCCGTTAGGACCGTGGTACATTTATCTAAGATCAAGTAGTGTTATAGGAGGACGTGTTTGGATTCCCAATCAACAATCTAACAACTAAATTATAATTTTGAAAGGAAGTGATATTTTAAATTTGGTTAACCTATTTGATTGTACATCCCTAGGAATTTAATTTATGATTTCTTTCTTAATTTAATTTTTAGATTTGATTTTTTTCCCTTTTTAATTTAAATTTTCTAATTAGATCTTAATGTTATTTTGACATTTATTTCTACTCTGTTTTCTTTCTATTGTATTCCAATATTTGATCCTCCTCATCGTTTCCCATTAAGGACATGCATTAAATCCTAACATATTTGAGTCAAGATAATGAACATATAGGATAAGTAATTGAACACCACTACTTTCTTTAATGAGGAAGAATAATTTTGTCATGATGCACATATAAAATAAGTCGATAAAAAATATATGGATTCAACTACTAAAATTCTTTTTTCAAATCTTGTAAATTTGGGCACTGCCAATGCAAACCTTCTACTTTTTCATTGAGATTCTTCACAGTTTATTGATTACCATTCCATATGGAATTAAAATACTTAAATAGTACTTCAATGTATGATTTTGATGATTGTTTTAGTTACTCACTATGATAATGATTGGGATTTTATGAATTACTAAGTGCTTTGTTTTGTAGGCATTAGTGTTGTAACATGTTTTCTTATAATTGAGATAATTTTTTTTAGAAATTTAATTATAGATTATAGCGGTGGATTTGAAGTCTGTTAGTCAAATTATGTTACCTTGTGTTCTTATATCATTTGCATCTTGTAATTATACCAATTATTTATACTTATAGGAATAATGTTATTCTATATCATTTAATAAAGATTTCACTTACAATTGTTAGATGAATAATCATAATTGATAATATCACGCTTCTTCAATAATCACAAATTTTACATCATATTTCAATGATTTTTTTGAACAACCTTAGATAAATGAGAGTGGGGGGGGTAAATCAGTTATACAAATACATTTTTAAACTTTAACTCTATCAGTAGCAAGATTATTCAAACTAATAATTAAAACACCGATAATCATGAAAGCACAAAAGAAAAACCATGCACATTGAACACCAAATTTGCGTGGAAAACCCAAGATGGGAAAAATCACAGAGAAGCTAATTCTTATAAATAAGAACATTGGTTAATGTGACACCGATAAAGGTGATTTGTACAATGCTCATTGTAGGTAAGGCTCATTGCTTGTCAGGCTTATTGCCTTGAATGCGAAACAAATGTCACAACCAGTATAAAATTGATCTTACAATCAAAACTTGAATTGATGAAATTGTATCTCCACATGCATGGATTCAGTTCTCGTGAATAGAACTATCTCTATCTGTAGCAGACTTGAACCAAGATCTTCTACCAGTCTTCAAAATACTCATGAAAAACCTTTCTAACACCACCTTTACTCTTCCTTCAGTATTAAATTCTTCACACTTCTTATTCTATTTTGTGACTTTTCTTTTCCATTATACTCGCATTATACCATCTTCAACATTCACACTTCATACTGCAGACACTTAAAAATGACCTATTGCTCAACACAATGAGATTACTAACATTCCTCCTAAATTAATAATTTATCTTTATTATTTAATCAATATGCATGACTACTATATTCCACAGTCACAATCATCATTTCGCTTTAATTTCATAATTAAATAATTTTAATTAATTACTTTAATTATTCAACGTCTAATCAATATTCTATCACCTATTCATCTATAAAATAATTAAATAATTAAAAACTATTTAATTATTTCTTGTCTCCTTATAATTAATTAAATAATCAAATTTAATTAATATTCCCCCTTCACTAATTATTACATAAATATGGGCGATCCCACAATAGTGGGTTACACTTTTTTGCCTAAATGGGCATTGAAGTCTACATTTTGAAAAAAACTTTCAGATTCGGATGCATATTGTCGTTAAACTATTTGAAATCGGAAGACGAAGTAAACTAGAGTCTTTTAGGATTTTCTGTCTAGATTGTGTGTGTGTGTGTGTGTGTGTGTGTGTGTGAAATCTTCTATCTATTGGGAGCAAGCTCAAACATACAAGATTAGTGGGTTAGCACATATAATCGATTCAAAAACATATGAAAGAGAAAGCAAACAACAAAGAACTCAACATAACATCGGATTGAACTAAAACAAGTAAGCACCCTATTTAACTTGTTTGATTTGTTCTTTTTGATGGAATGTAGGTGTGCTCTCTCAAACACACTAAATACAATGGATCC
>MU224712.1:38211-71108 GCA_018584345.1 Thuja plicata
GCGAAAAAATTTCAGGGAAAACAGGGGCTATAAGAGGGGCGGGGGGGGCTTAAAGAAGGTCATTTGTGAATAGTGAATAGTGAAAACAGAGCTCTAGAGTGAAAATGATGGTTGACAAGAGGATGAAGGGGCAGTTGGGAGAGTGCGTGCGCACCCATGGGAGACCTGCAGAGTGATCGATACCGGTGAGTGACTCAACGTTATCTTGCATTTATTACTGTCAAAGTTTTTAATGCTTTTGGATAGGCTAGGGGGACAATAAATGCTACAAATGGGGTTTTAGACCAGAGACATTAGTTCTTGAACCAGCGTCTGCAAAGATGCTGATCCTCAGATCGATGTCTTCGTAGACGTCGATCCCTGAACTGGCATCTCCATAGATGACAGTGCCGGATTGGCGTCTTCGAAGACGCCAGACCCAGACTCGCGTCTGTGAAGATATTGGTCTATAGGAAAGAATGATGGAGACGCCGGTGTATGAACTGACATTTTTGGTTGAATTGGCGTCTGCGCCCAAAGGGGCAGATGCCGAGGGGAAGGGAAACAAAGGGACCTAGCGGGGGCTGAGGATGGGTCAGCGAAAGACCTAGGGGCGAGATGCCCCATTTTGGGAGGGGTTAGGCTAGGAATGGAGGTAAGATGGGCTAACATGGTGGTCTTTGAAATTTTGTAGGAGC
Source organism: Thuja plicata (assembly GCA_018584345.1). Lineage (NCBI taxonomy): Eukaryota > Viridiplantae > Streptophyta > Pinopsida > Cupressales > Cupressaceae > Thuja > Thuja plicata. Next base: position 38,889 of record MU224712.1, read on the forward strand.
AGTTCCCACCATTAGGATCGCGGGAGCACTGGCCACCGACCATGGAGTTGGAGTCGCAGCTCATTGAGGATGACTGGATTTTGTTAGCGGTGGTTGGGTTGGACTATGTGCCCCATTAGCCTAGGCTACGGGTGCACAATGGGATGATGACTGCGTTGATCGAGCGGTCGCACATCGATACCACCACATTATATTTGCCTACTAGAGAGGTGACGATCACGCTCGAGGATGTCTGGCGGATCCTTCGGATACCCATCCGAGGGGCGATTCCTCAGTACCAGTTAGAGGATAGTGACCACTATATGGAGATTGCTTTCAGGAGATCGATGAGGCAAATTCCCACATACAAGACCTGGATGCCTTGGTAGTCAATAGTCGACAGGAGATTACGATGGATAGCCTTGTATTTGGCTGGGTTGATCGGAGGGTGCATGTTAGCAGACTTGGTGGGACACAATTTTGGCATGGGGTGGTCACGGGTGCTAGCCAAGATGCTAGAGGATGGTACTACTTGTTGTCTTAGGACAGTTGTACCATGATTTACACATGGCTACATACCACAGGGTGCGCAACATGGGGACAAGCATTACTTTGATGTTAGTCTGGGCCTGGGAGCACATCGCAATATTCTGGCCAATGAGAGTGTGAGAGGCACGATATCCTAGAGAGCCCAATGCTTGTAGATATAGGTTTCCTTTGAGATATTCCTTCGTCGGTCAGACAGAATACTGGCGGTGATTTATCGATGAGGTGTAGGTTTTCTGCTAGACCCCATATAGACTCTGTGAGCCATGGGGAGCTATGGACTGGGTGGCATCAGCTGAGGATAGATTCAAGGATTTTCTATACCAGTCATACATTTAGACTGATTTCTTTCTACTAGGGAGGACCATCCACCAGATAGAGAGGTATAGACCCTCGAGGGTTATGAGACAGTTTGGGCTTCAGTAGGGGGTGGTGGCAAAGGATGTCTTACATCCTCATGTCACCAGGGAGGTAGGCACATGGGGCAGGTATATAGATGTTCTTATTGTGAGGGCATCCTAGAGGGACATGGTGTAGTTAGATTTTGTTACGTGACCAGATATTATTGACATAGGGATTTCTCCTGAGTATGCAACATGGTGGGTTGCACACACACCATTGCAGCTGACAGACCCAGCTCAAGTGGTTGTTCATGAGCAGTCGACAAGGGATATGGATGTGGATGACGGGACTGCTATAGGAGATGCCCTAGAGACCTCAGTAGAAGGTTAGAGGAGGATTCCACAGAGACGAGTTAGACCTCGGACAGAGGCACAGGCAAGGGTTGGACCAGATTAGGGGCCACAAGGGCCACCACCAGTACAGGGATAGGTACAAACACCATAGGTGCAGGTGCCACAGGGGCCTCAGGGGCCACTAGTAGGGTTCTTAGCACAGGAGACTCATGATACTGTCATCGCAGAGCGAGACAGTCTTCAGACGGAGTGTGCGAAACTGCGGGGATTACTAGACATGGCACATGTATCGGATACGAGCCTGCACACTGAGATTACCCTGATACAGGGGTTAATGACTGTAGAGAAAGCACAAACTGACAGAGCAGAGGGTTCACTTGATACCTTATAGGGCAGGGTTGACTTAAGATATTTTTCCATGGTTGATTTGACATAGGATGCTGTAGCTCTACGTACCAAGATAGGTACACTTACAGAGCAGTTGGATTCTCTGACCTTGCAGATGGAGCAGGCCACTGAGCAGATCTTGGCACTGACCTTAGAGAGGTATGCAACACATTGGTGGGCTAAGACTTACAGGGCTGAGAAGGATATTTCCAGATAGGCATCCGTTGTAGGTGGGGCCGGGAAAGTTGTGGCAGAGACGTTCGGAGCTCATAGAGATGCGAACAGGGCAGGCATAGAGGCATCCCACTATCGTGCATTATATCATCAGCTAGTTCATGAGCACAGTGCGGACTTCATCATCATAGGGATCTGTGGGCATGCCACCACGTCCACCACCAGAGTAGGGAGGTGGATCCTCATAGCCACCGACATGATTCAGTAGAGGATCATGTGACACATATTTTTGCATTTTGAGATATACATTTATATTGGTACCGAGGTGAACGTGATGTATTTTATTGATGATAGACACATGTACTTATGGACATTTGATATATATATATATGATCGATGAGGACTCTTATGATGCCATGATGTATGCTTTGTATGCTATGATCTATATGATGTTTTGATGCATATGCCTATATGATTATTGGCATTGGGTGCTTGCAGGATGTGATGTATATGTATGACACATTGTGTATGCAGGATAGTTTTATGATTATGTATATATGATGTATGACGTATGTAGGGTGGATGATGCTATATATACAATGTACTGACATATGTGGATGTAGGATGTGATGTGATTTTAGGATGTATGCAAATGTATATGTGACATTTTATGAATGTGTATATATGAATCTTAACAATGCAAGACTTATAATGAGTTAACAATGAAAGCTAAATGATTTAACAATGCAAGGCTAAGATGAACTAAAATGATTTAATTAATGAGGTAACAATGCAAGAATCTAAATGATAATGCAAGATGTAAGACTATAATGAATCTAAATGATTTAATTAATGAGTTAACAATGCAAAAGTCTAAATGATAATGCAAGATGCAAGACTATAATGAATCTAAATGTGTGAACTATGCAATAATTTAACAATGTAAGGCTAAAATGAATCTAAACATTTAAGATGAATCTAAGATAAATTAGTTATGCAAGAGGTACATGATTTAACAATGCAAGATGATAAAATGAATCTAAAATGAATTAATTATGCAAGACACTAAAATGATTTTGACTATGCAATTAAATGAAGAACTTGATAAAACCTAGTGATGGAGGTAATGTAAACTAATAATGAACCTTATGCAATCTAATGATGAGCCTAATGATGTGACAACCAGATGCAAGGGATGCGATGGATGCAATGGACGAGATGGGACCCATATTTTTGTTGTGTGTCATGATCAACTGATGAACCAACCAGGAGGACTACGAAGGACCAGGCATGGAATGTTAGCATGACGAGGACCGGGGATGTTAGTGCAATGGCGAGAAGACTGGATATGTCACGAATATACAAGGGTCAAATTGAATGATTAATTACAAGTGAGTAATTACAAGTGATTATGTACACAGGTTGCTGCCGAGATTTGATTGGATAGTTTTGTTGTCTTGATGCACGTGATATTTTAGTATGCTGATCGATTAGTTCAAGAGGAAGGATACATCCAACGAGAACCCAAAGATGATGATAATCTAGATTTAAGTTGACAAGAGGAAGGATACATCCTCAATGGACTCATTTCCAGAAAGATGGGATTCATAAAGTTGATTATTCAAATGTGTACTGCGATCAAACTGTAGAACCAACATAGGATTTTTATAGCATAACTGTATCATTTTCTACACAAGGAGCAAATGAGGACATGAGAAATATACAGGACTCAAGCTCAGGGTTTGGGATAGTATACATGATTATGTGCATAGAGGTTCATGATACGAGATAGGAGGATCACTTCGGACTAGCATGTATGATATGCGAACACCCAGGGAATATGGGAAATGCTGAGGTTAGCGAAAATGTGATATTGATGATGGAGGGAAATGAGGTTTTGATAGATAATGGAACGGTCCACTATGTGTGATGCATGTTGCCAGGTTTTCATCACCCACACTTGTCCAAGGCACCTGATTTCCAAGTTTTCACCATTGGACAAAATTTTTCTCTTTATTTTTCTTTTTGATTTCTTTGGATCTTTTTGATGTTTTTGATGTTTCCCAAGTGCCTGTATGCCAGGTTTTCACTGGGACAACCATTTTTTTAGCTTCATTTTTCTTCTGTCTAGAGATTTTTTTCAGTACTGTTTTGCATTGTTTTTGTATTTTTTTTAGGACTTTTTATACCTTTTATGGATTTTCTCAGATAACTGGAATGAACAACCAACCGTCAGACATAGAAGCACCTGAGATGAATGTTGACAGGATCATTCAAGGGTTCTCCTTCAGGAGTGGAGAGTTGATATGCCCTAGAACCAAAGCATGCAGTGACAACATATGGGCCTTGCTAGGTGACTTCAAACTTACCTTTCTTTTCTCGATCAGTACCCACTTTCTGATTTTCCTTTAGCACAAGGTCCCCCACTTGGAACTGGCGTGGGTGGACCTTCTTGTTATAGTTCTGCTTGAGTTTATTTTGGTAGACAATCAGGTGATCATAGGCTTGTTGGCGCCTTTCATCTAGTAGATCAAGCTATGTGAGTCATGCCACTCAGTAATCTTCATCATCAATCAGACCTCTTAGTGATACTCAGAGGGATGGTAGTTTGACCTCAATTGGTAAGACTACTTTAGCGCTGTAGACTAGGGAATAGGGAGTAGTGCTAGTAGGAGTACGGTAGGAAGTGTGATATGCCAAGAGGGCGGGGTTGATCTGGAGATTCTAGTCACGACTAGTATCATTGGCAACTTTCTTGAGGATTTTGAGGATGGTTTTATTAGTTGTCTCATTTTGGTCGTTACCTTGCGGGAAATATGGACTAGAGAAATGGTGATGGATATGGAGGCGAGTACATAGATCACTGATGTATTGATTTTAAAATGGTGTACCATGATCTGTGAAGATGGTGGAGGGTATGCCAAAGAGGAAAACAATGTGATAGAGGATGAATTTGGATATCTGGACACCTGTAGTGAGTGTGAGCAGAATTGCTTCAACCCACTTTGTAAAGTACTCTGTAGCTGTGATTATGTACTTGTGGCCTTCAGACGAGAGGGGAGTAATCTTACCAATGAGGTCAAAACCCCAATAAGAGAAGGGACAAGGAGGAACAATAGGTCTAAGGTCCTGGGTAGGAGCATGGATCAGATTGGCATGCTGTTGGCAAGGTAGGCACTTCTTGACAAACACACAAGCATCATGTTCCATTGTAGGCCAATAGTACCCTGTACATAAAATTTACTTGGCTAGGACCATGCCACTTGTGTGGGCACTGCAAATTCCAGCATGTACCTCTTGTAAATCCTGGGCGGCTTCTTTTTCATCTAAACACCTTGAGAGCATGTTGTGGTAACCTCGATGATAAAGGGTGTTGGCTACGAGGGTGTATCGGGAATCTCTATGGATAAAGTTTTGGTGTTGGGATGCAGTGAGGTGAGAAGATATGATACCATTTTGTAGGTAAGCTTGGATACCATGGTACCATGGGGACTGGGGGCCAAACAAGGCACATATGTGATTTGATTCATTATTCTCATAAGTGGGAGCATGAAGTTGCTCAACTAAGAATTCGTATTGTGTAGACTCATGGGGAATCTCTAAGAGGGAGCCAATTGTGGCCATTGCATCAGTGGCCTTGTTGTCAAAGCATGGTACCTCTTTTATCTGCAAGTGGAGGAAGTGTTCTTTTAGTTTGTCAACCATCTACTTATATGGCGTCAATTTTTCATCTTTGGTTTGATACCCATCTAGGACTTGTTTGATGATGAGTTGGGAGTCACCAAAGACATGTATATTTGTGATGTTCCATTGTATGGCCATGCAGAGTCCTGCAATTAGTGCCTCATATTCTGCAATGTTGTTTGTGCATGGAAATCCCAATTTGAATGACATAGGGATGTAGTCACCTTGAGGTGTGATGAAAAGTATTCTTACCCCTGCACCATGAGCAGTGTAGGACCCATCAAAGTAGAGTTGCCAAGTTGGTTGTTCTTCTATCATGTACAAATGCTCATCTGGAAATTCTATGACCAAAGGATATGCATCTACCAATGGCACTTCTGCTAGCTGATCAGTGATGACTTGCCCTTTAATGGCTTTTCTGTCGACATATTGAATATCAAACTCACCGAGCAACATAACCCATTTTTCCATTTGACCTATGAGTGTAGTCCTGGAGAGTAGATACTTGAGAGGATCCACCTTTGAAATGAGCTTGGTTGTATGACTAAGCATATAGTGGTGAAGTTTTTGAGTGGTGAAGACCACTGCCAAACATGCTTTTTCCATAGGCGAGTAGTTGAGCTCATAACCTACTAAGGTCCGACTGCTGTAATAAATAACTCTTTCTTTTCCTTCATCATCCAACTAAGTGAGGAGTGCCCCCAGTGCTATGGTAGTAGCAGAAATATATAGGATGAGTGTTCAAATAGGTACAGGTGGTACCAAGATGGGTGGATTAGCCAACTATTCTTTGATTTTGTCAAAATTCTTCTGACATTGAGGATCCCACTTGAATGTGTTATCTTTTTGCAGGAGATGAGTGAATGGTTGGCACTTGTCTGCTAGATGAGAGATAAAATAGCACACAAATTGTAACTTTCGTTGGAGGCTACGTAGTTGTTGTAGTGTTTTTGGTGGAGGCATTTCTATGATAGCTTGCACCTTCTTTGGATCTATTTCAATGCCTCGTCTGGATACAATGAACCCAAGGAGTTTACCCGATGTGACCCCAAAGACACACTTCTTAGGGTTGAGCATTAAGAAATAGTGTCCAATTCTATCAAAGATGCACTCCAAAACATTGAGGTGATCTTCCCTCTTAACTGATTTTGCCAAGATGTCATCCACATAGTATTCAAGAATCTTGTAGATCATGTCATGAAAAATGACAGTCATGGCCCTTTGATAGGTTGCCCCAGCGTTCTTCAAGACAAAAGGCATCATGTTATAGCAAAAGGTGCCCCAGGGGGTTGTGAATGTTGTCTTATGTTGATCTTCTTCTGCAATGTAGATCTGATTATATTTGGAAAATCCGTCCATGAGTGAAAACATCTCATGTCCTGCTGCGAGATCCACAATCATGTCTATGTTTGGTAAGGGGAAATCATCCTTGGGACATGCCTTATTGAGATCTCTAAAATCTGTACATATCCTAATTGATTTTTCAGGCTTAGAGATGGGCACCATGTTAGAAATCTAGTCAAAATAGTCAATGGGGTGGATGATCTTGGCTTGGAGTAACTTTTCTAGCTCCGCTTTGACAAGTAGTGCCACTTTTGGGTGCATCTTTCTGAGCTTTTGCTTGATAGGCTTAATGTTTGGGTCTACTGCAAGATGATGCACCACTAGGTTGGGGTCTAGTCCCGACATGTGGGAGTAAGACCAGGTGAACTTGTTTATGGATTCCTTCAAGAGGGTGACAAGATCCCGTTCTTCTTCTTCATTCAGAGATGCTGCTATGTATGTGATGGTAGGATTCTCTTTGGTACCCAGGTTGACAGGTTTTTCTTTTTCGATGAGAATCGACAACTGTCCTGGCCTGTAATCATGGATCAGAGGAAGAGGAGAATCTTTATCCTCTGGCACCTCAGAGAGGTTTTCACCAGGGGACACACCCTTTGTTTTTACTATTTTACGATCAAATAGCACCCTAGAGGGGTTTTCGCTAGGGGATCAATTTTTCTCTTTTGTATTTTTAATTTTTGTTTCATTTTTGTGGCTGAAGTTCTCCTCTTCCCCAAAGTATGCCTTTGGGTCTAGTTTGTAGACATGTGCTGAGATTTTCCCCCAGTCACTGCTTTGCTCAATTTCTCCCATAAATCTTAGGAGCGCGTCCTCACTTTGGAACTCGTCAACATGCAAGACACTTGGTTGGTCTCAGTCTATGAGTTCAGGATGGTAGAGGGGAAGGTCAATGAAGAGGATGTAAAGTTATTGTAGGACAAAAACATCGTCATAGGCTCTCACAAATTTCTCTTCCAGGATATCTTCGATGTCAGCGATTACACCCAGGGATGGACAAGAGGCAAAGATGTTTTCGTTGGTGCCCCCAGTCATGTCAGAGCACATGCCAAGGCCCAGGTTCTTTTCTAGTTGGCTAGGTATAATAGGATCTTTCATACCTTGCTCATCACAACCAAGGCCACCTCCTTGGTAGTTACATTTTTCTATCACTAGTTTGTGAGTTGCGGGGTACTTATCTTTGAAGTAATTGAGGCGATTTGTGTCCTTGGGTTGTGGATCTTTATATAGCCATTGGTTGATGTTTGGTGTCATTTCTTGGCCAGTCAAAGTACCCTTTGAGATAAAAGTGGTAGAACCGAATTGTAGTGCCTTGGTCATTTTTGGCTCTATCTTGCTTAGATTAGGTCGGTGACCTTGAGTGTGTGGATCAATTGGTATTGTTCCAACTGTGAAGGCATCAGATAAATTATACTCACCACAACCTTTATTGTTGATCTTGACTATCGATAAGGTGGAAGAGAGGATTGTTTCTGGGTCTGAATGGGTTTGAGATGAACTGGCAACAGAGGTACCAATATTGATCCCAAGACAGTGATTGGAATGTGGAAAGGATGTTTCCAATGCATTGCAGTATGCGAAGGGCTTGGGGTCTGTGCGGATGGTGACTTCAGTGCCGTTATATAAGAATTTGATGCACTGATGGTAGGTGGAGGGGATGACTTGCATAGAATGAATCCATGGGTGCCCAAGGAGGATGTTAAAGGGAAGGTCAAGATCAACAACATGACATAATGTATCCTAGATAATTGGGCCCACTTGAATGGGAAATGAAATGGTGCCTTCAAAAGTACGCTCTAGATTTTCATATTCCTTTATTGTGATGACATCATTTTTTATATCAGCTTCAGTGCAACCCAACTATTTTATGAGTTTTAGAGTACACAGGTTTAGGCCCGAACCATTATCTATCATGACCCGTTTAACGGAAAAATATTTAACCATGACAGCAATACAGAGTGGGAGATTATGGTCGGTTTCTTCTGAGGGTACGTCCGTTGGTTTAAAAGAGACACCACAAGATGCAGACAGGTGTTTGACAAGGTTCTAGAATTCAGTGAGGTTGATGTCACTTGGAACACGAGATTATTGCAAGGATTTATTAAGGATCTCTTGATAGGTGGGTGATGTGCGGAGAAGATCCAGGATGGAAATTTAGGCTAGAGTATCCCCTAGGTGTTCCAAAATGTTGTATTGGGTCCCAGTAGATGGGGTGGGACTGGCACCTGCAACTATTATCCTACCTCTACGAGTGGTGATGGCGCATTGGTTATTAGCACCCTTGATATGGATGACATTGAAGGAGGACTGGACTTGGGATATGCAGCCGATGAGATTATCGTAGTTGATATATGCATTTGTATAATCTTTTATGTCAGTGTTTTCTTCTTGTTTACCCTTCCCCTAATCAGAGGACTGAGTAGGATTTCCTGGGCCTGTACCTGAAGTGTGTTTAGGGAGTGCATTTTGATAAATTTTAAGGCCCGCGTTTGGTGATGATTGGGCAGGAGAGTCCACTTCGATCTCCTTCTGGTCAATGAGATCCTGAATATAGTGTTTTAGCTTCATGCATTTGAGGGTGGTGTGTCCCTTAACATGGTGGTATTCACAGTACTCATTGTCTTTATACCAAGCTGGCTTAGGAGTTGAGTCATCAAATGGTTGCATTTTGGGATACACGACTTGGTTAGCTTGGACCATCTTGAGGAAGATGACATCTATGGGTTCACCCAAAGGGGTAAACATGCATTGTGGTTCATTCAAAGTGCGAGGTCTTTGTTGTCCATGTGGAACTGATATAGCATTTGTCTGATTCATAGGACCTTGGTAGTTGTGTTGATATGATGTCTGATAGGGAGCCTCCTTGGTAACCTTTTGAGTTTGCTTGAAACTCTTGTTAGGCCTATCCTAGGACCTCTAGGGCTTCCTTAATCCACCCTCTCCCACTTGGAAGAATCAACTCTTCTCTCCAACCAAGAAGCTACCTATCTTGTCAAAATCACCATTCTTGTATTCTACAAGAACCTTCCACTCAAACCACTCCAAGCCCTAAAATCAAATTTGGATTTGCAAGAGGGTCAGGGCTTCAATACACTGCATTGTTGGATTGCAACCTAGGTTTGAAACCACCAAGTTGAACCATCTTCCCATCGAGTTCTAGATTCCTAATTTTCAAGCCTTGTAGCATTTTTGCACAATTAAGCCTCCTAGTTTTTAGGATAGCACTTTTTCAGTGAAAAACTCCCAAAGAACCCCCAAATATTTCTTGATATCTTATAAGTAGAGAAAAAACCCATAAGTATTTTCTAGGTCTCTTGGTCTAACACTATCCGTACACCCTACTTCTGAAATATGGCTCTTTTCTTGGTTTTAGACCAGTTTTGGGTCTTTTGGATCAAAACCTAGCATGTAGATGTCTTGGGCACTCCTCCACTTTGTAGAACACCTAAATAACATCCTTTAGTACACCCATGGCCTTCTTGGCTCATGAGAACACCCCCTGCAACTTTAAAACTCACTGTCACTTGCTCTTCCTAACCGGGCTATGCATTTAGCTTGCCTAGGGAAAGTGTTTAAAAATACATGCTGGCATTTCTAGAGCTCCTTCTTCCATAGTTTTGAATCTCCATGGACCTAGTCTCCATTCCCAAGTGGCCACACAGAAATAGTGGTGGGAAGTAGAGTTAGGTCCACATCTTCGCTCCTTGCTCAAAATAGGACAGCAAACAGTCCAAAACCTAGATAATTTACAAACTACAAAAGAAAACAACTACAAAGAAAACTAGTTACTGTAAAAGCTTGAAAACATGTCCAAAAACAACCTCTAATAATCACAGTCAGTAAACTAATCCATTTCAATACAATGAAAACATAAAATGCTTCAAATCTACTATTCTTTCAAAAAAACTCTTGGCTCCAAAATATCAGTCCGTACAAAATGAATTCCAACCCTCACAATTAGGGTTTTTCCACCTTATATATCTTAGACACACATGTTGCATCCATTCTATGGGTTCAAAATCCATTAGAACCTTGAAACTCCCTAGACAGCAAAATGTTGTTAGCAACTTTTAAAAGTTGCTAATGTTGCATAGCAACATTTTACATCTTTTTGCAACTTACACTTTTAAAGTGTTTTCTCCATTAATCTACCTTATCTAACCTTAGCTAGACCACCTAGGGTATCCATGGACCCTAAGAACCACTATGACATCACCCTTCCCATTGATGACATCATCAAAGACAGTCCTGTTATGCCCTGCATCCTCGTCCCTACATTTTGTGTGTAAAATGTTGGGTCCCCCTTTTTTTGCTTTTGTTTGCTTTCTGCTTGCGGCTTTGCCTTGGTCTTTATTTTCCTTTTGTTTCTTTCTCCGGGGTTTTCTTCCCCGGTGTGGTGTTTTGTTTGTTCAATTTTTGCCTCTGGGACTCTGGTCCCGGAGGTCGTCCTTTGGTGGGAACCAGATTCCAGACTTCGGGATTCTTCGTCGTGATGTTCTTGAGGATATTATCATCGGGAGGGATCCCCGGGCCCGGAGTCTGAAAGTTTGGCCTAACCTGAGATCGCCGGAAGGAGGAGGATTACCTTTTTACCGCGGGTATAAATGGAAGTCATTTGTCACTTTCACATTTACCACGATTAAAACTTCCAGGCACTTAGAGCAAAATTAGAGAGCGATTTTAAAGCGATTAACAGAGCATTTGCAGAGAGTTTGTGGTAATCAGTGCTTAACATTTTCGGTCGTTCTCAAGCAAATACGAGTGCTTCATGGTGGTGACTCTGACCGTCAGACAACTCAAGCTGCTGTAGAGCTCCTACGGTGAATCCTCTTTTTCCTCCGTCTTCTGCATTCTCAGGGTGGTATTTCCACTTTCGCTCCTCTCTGTTTTGCTTCCGCTTTCTAGCTTTCTCTCTTTTTGTTGGGTTTCTATTTTTTTTTGCTTTGTTTTGCTTCCCTGTTTTGTCTGGTTCTTAGTCTTCTGGTTTCGCTGCCCGTTGGTGGGTCGGCTCTGCCAGAGGGTTGTCCACCCTCTGTGCAGAAGTTGTTTGTCTGTAAAAAGTATGTAAATAGTGTAAATAAGTTGTATATATGTGCATTTTTGCCTTGTCTAGTTTTTTCGCGGGCGTCGTCCCGCATTGTATATTCATGTATATATGTATATAGTTGTAATATAGTCCTTGTATATCTCCTCATTTCTATGTATATATCCCTTGGCTTGATGTATATCCTTCCAAGTGGCTTGACAAGCTGGTCGAGTTGCCCCTGTTTCTGGTTTTCCGTCCCTGAACTCGCTTTGGGGCAGAAAACCACCTGTTTGAAACTCGGCTCTTGCCCGGTTTAAAATAGGCAGTTTTCTCTCTCCTCCATGAAGTCTGTCAGAACCTCATTTATGTCCCATGTGTGCAATCAATCCCAGCCAAGTGGCTTTCCCTTTTCGCGCGTTCAGACAGTTGGCTCCACCGTCATCGCCATCACATCCATTTAATGCCAACGCACGTGGTGCCCACGTGGGCTTGATGACTTGGCTTTTTACATGTCCTCACTAACAGTCATTTCTTCAGGTTTTGGGTCTCCTACCATACTCCATCCTGTGTCTTTGCCAAGTGTGATAAAAATTCCCGGACCCGGATGTGTAGTGAAGACTGAGTTTACGATATGTTTTGCTTTTCGGTTATCTTTGCATGATACTAACTTTTCAGGAAGGCAAACATGATGGCGGTAAGATTTTTGGACCCCAGAATGATTATTTTGATAAACATGTTCTGACGGTCGCTTTGCCTTGCAGGTTCCCAGAGTTCAGCTTCAAACATGTCTGAGGCATCTACGTCATCTTCGCCCGGAAGTCCAGAACTACCAACCGTAACAGAAGCTAGGGCATCCGTAAAATCCAAGATGGAGAGGGCCCTGGAAAAGCTTCCCCTCACCATGAATTTTGTATAAGATAATTCCATTATGGGATCAAAGATTGAGTCCAAGGTAAAACTGATGACCGACACCAATGTCGGGACTTGGGCAGAAATGCAGGCCTTGGTGAAGGTAATGCACATCCAGCGACAGGCTGGAGACCAGTTAGAAATCAATGTCGGAGGTTCCAGAATCCTTTTGGGAAGCTTGCTTCCCATACTCCGTGCAATCTCCGGAGCTCATCTTAACACTGGCTGCCAACTACAACTCTTCTGTCCGGGCCGTTATGCTCGCAGCTGCAGAACCCACAGGATACCCCACTCCACTGGTGTCCCTCAACCCAGTCACATTCCAGATAGGCCTGGGTATCCCAGAGTTTGATAGGGCCATGGTGGTTACAAGGACTGATGCCTTGAAGTAGTTTACACAACTGGAGGATGCCGCCCGGGTATACATGAATACCCATTGGCTCAAGGCCCCGAAGAGGGACCCAAAGATAATGAAGATAGAAATCCCCCGCTCTGAATTCAAGGAGAGCATCCAGATGGGGATAATAGCATTAGCCCAGGTATTTAGGCAACCCTCCGCCTAGGAGTTTGCCAAATGGATGTACTATTTCCTCCTCGACATCTCCACCAAGGGAGAATTCTTTGACTGGGCGATAATAATCTTAAACCATGTCGACTCCCAGTTCCAGCAGTTGAACCGGAAGAAGAAGTTCTATATGTCTTCTTATGTTTTCTAGTCTCTGGCGTAGCAGAGGCCCCATTCCAATGGCCTACTTACAGACGGCGTGCTCAGGATTGGCCCGGGACAAAAAGCTCTGTGGGACCACTTCCCACAGATTCAATGGGAGGCCAGCTTCCCTAGTTTCTGCAGGGTAAATGATGCGTTCATTTACTACCATTTGCTTACACCCACCCAGGACGCCGGATACCGCCTGTCCATCGAGGCGATGAAGCTAGTCCATAGTTATAGACATTATTATATTCAGTTCTAGCAGCATACATACATTAGGGTCGCCGGCTTCTATGGGAAACCCTACTTGTTACCCAGGCATTGCGGGGACAAGATCGTACTGTTGGAATACTGCTAGCAAATAATGGATGTGCACGCCTTCTTTGCCCTTAAAAAGGTCCCCAACGTCCCGTTCCCAATCACCTGTGGGAACTACACATGCAGTCTGGCCGCCGTGAAGGAGGCAGATAATGAACTGAAAAGTTTGAACTTACAAGAATTTTATCTAGCGCGGAAAATTTTTGATCCACATGGCAGAATTGCAACGGCAATACGCCGGGCTTCGGAGCCCCATCGCATACACATGGAGGACTTCTGGGCAGATTTCCAAGATTATGTGGAGGTGCAAAGATGACACTATATTAGAATGACCGCCGGCATGATGAATAAATTGAAACTCTAGAAATTCCTGACAGATTTCTCTAACGCTGCCCCCACCATCGATCCCAAGTACAAGGAAAAGGGGATCGATAAGAAGGCCCTTCCACCAGTAAATTGGGCAGCGCAGGAGGATCCCATGATTGAAGACTTCACTCGAGAGGTGGTCGAGCAAAGCCACGCCTATTTCAACAAGGTATGCCCCAGGAGTACCCGCCGAACAGCCCAGCCGACGCCAAAAATAACCCCACCACTGGTACAAAGATTGACCCTGGGGGCCGGGACTTCTTCGCAGGTTTCAGACAAAGGAAAGAGAATAGCTACAACGCCTTCTACGTAAGAAGTCCCCATTGCAGAACAAATAAATCAGTCAGTGGCGGCTTCCCAACAAATGAGGGAGTAGTTAATAACGAAGCTGGCCACCCCACCGCTGATGACCGGGCCACTTCGTCTTCCTTGCTCCCCGTCATTGGCAGCCTTAATGGTCAAGGCGACGGGGGTGGATCCACTGGAAGTAGCAGCGATAAGAGACGCGGGACCCCCTCTGGTTACCCGGAGGAAGAAAAGGCTCAGCAAAAAGCCTAAGGCAGAACCAGCGCCGGAGGCATCCCTCCCCCGAGAGGTAGAGATCCTTTCTTCCAGTTCCCCGGAGCTGGAGAAAGAAACAGAGCCTGCAGAGGTCCTGGCCAGTCCCCCTCCGGAAGAAGAATTCGATGTATTTACGGTCGATGAGTTTGGCAACCTGCAGGGGGACAATACACATACAGAGGCAGAAGTCCCGGGGGAAGAACAAGGGGCTGCAGAGCAAGAAGACATTGAGCAGGAGCCTGCACAAGGACAGGAGCAGCAGATGGAGGAAAATGAGCCAAAATCAGAAATTATCTCCGGGGCTTAAGCAATGCAAGGTCGGGGAGTGGACCAACAAAAGCCAAGCAAACAAATGGCATCCGTTGGGGGAACCGAACCTTCGAGAATAACCGTAACCCCAGCTACTAAGTTCCAAGGGCCACTCCCGAGATCCTCTTTTGGGCAGGTGATCACAACGGCCCAAACTCTAAATCTTTGCCCGACACCTCCCCTATTGCCGAAGGAGGTGCCAACTGAAGAAGAGGCCCCGACAGAAGAACAAGAAGAAGAAGAGCAACAAGAAGAGCAGCTTGAAGAAGAAATCCCTGAGGAGGCCTACCAGGGTCCAGACCCAGTGTTTGACATATAGGACGAGGCTGAGGAGATGGAGATCAAAAAGAATGTTGCTGTGGAAGAGATTGAGGCAGGTGGAGGAACGGATGAGGTCCACGTTGAAGAGGAGCAACAGCCACAGGGCACTAGGAGAGAATCAGGAGAGAAAATTCTAGTAGGAAGGCCACCTCTCCCACCTTAGTGGCTGGTAGAAAGCAGGAAAAGAAAACCTCAGTCCGCTCCTGTGATTCCTCTCTCCCTGGCCGAAATGATGGCCTAAGTTTAGGCCCCGCCAAGGACAAAGAAAGCCCAGATGGTTCACACTCTTCAAACTGGGCCGGGCAGAGAAACAGTTGCCGTTGTGGAAATGCCTCCCCCAGACGCTGATAAAGTAACCACGGACCCCGCAGATTACAGTGTTGCAGAGGTATCCCTAGGCAAGCAGGGAAAGCAGGGTGAGGTAGACCAGCTAAAGGAGGCTGCAAGGGCAGAAGAGGCCCGATATGAGAAAGAGGCCCAGAGGCTCAAAGCTAAAAAGGAAAAGAATGGAAACCTTATGGGGTTGCTTACTGAGCTGGCCCGACCCATCAATGTCGCTCCTCCAGAGGCATCCACATCAGAAGAACTACCGCAGAGTGACATAGATTCCTTGCGAGTAATGAAAAAGAAGGCCCAAGCGGTGGATGAATGGGTCACCCTGCAGATAGGAAACACCTGACATTTCCTAGCATCCACTCTCCCAGATTTATACACGGCCCGACAAGTTATTCATCAGGCGGAAACGCTTATTGAGCAGTGGGAGAGTGACGTCAAAAATTACCAAGCGTGGAGGGTGGAGCTCGAAGAGTTCCTCACCTTGGGGGAAGATATGATTTCTGAATCCGAAATTCTGGGTGATGAATCATTTGATTTTGTAAGAACTCAGCACTCTAGACTTGACCTCACATTGGAGGTAACCAAGCAACTGGTAGAGTCCTTGCAAGAAAAGGTAAACACTGTAAAATATTCTTCTAATTTATATAAGTCTTTCATAATAAAGGCTTCCGGGGCTGATCCCCTAAGCACAGACACATATACCCCTGAAGATTCAGTTTTGGGGAGTTTTGATAAAATAATGAAATCCCGGTATCAATCACTAGAGGGGATAGATGGGGCCCAGATGGCGAAACTAACCAGCATGATACTTAAGGGTCATGACGTTGCGAGGATGGCGGATGAATTCAAAGAAAATGTTCTGGACCTCAAGGAACAAGTTGAAGTAGCCAAACACAGAAGGGCCAGCCTAAAAGATATAGATGAAGAAGGCATTTCACGCCTCCTCCAGGCTTTCAACGACAATAAGCAACCTTGACCTTTCTCCGGAGACCGGGGAAAAACTCACATTGAGTATTCTTTATTCTTTTGGGGGACGTAAGTTCCCGGATCCCGGAGTCCCGGATCCAAAATTTTATATTCTTTAAAGTGATCCGTGTCCCGGTTCCCAAGGCCGACCGGTCACTTTCAGAGGTGGTTAATAAAGACTGTCAGAGGGTAGTTGGCCACATCAAGGGGCATCGGCTTGGCAGTTGATTTTCTGACAGGGTAGTCTTCTCGAGGCACCACTTAGAGATACACCTGGCACATTGGAGACAGGGTGCCGCATTTCCCATTTATGAGGCATGTAGCCTCGGTCCCCGGGGGACCTAATTTCTTCTTTCTCCTCTCTGGCTCTCTTCTCGAGGCTGATTCTTCCGTTGTATATTCTTGTCTTATCCTTCTGACATGACAGACCTATTCTGTCTCCAGGTCTTTTGTAGGGTGGCGCAGGTAGTACCGGCCCCCAGATATTGTATTTTATTAAAGCATGAGGTAAATAGGGTTAGGGTTAGAAGAGAGTTGTATAAATAGGCAGACCGGCCCATTTCCAAGGGTCAGAAAAATTGAGGATTTTGTTGTCTATAGCAATAGCAAAGTGATTCCTCTTTTTAAGTTGCAGAGCTCAATGCTCTATTGTTCTGTTCTCAATAGTTAGATGCTCCCTTGGAGCAACCATTGTATCACGCACCAGTGCTTGCTGGAAGGAATATTAATAAAGAAGGAAGAATTCTTGGCAATGATGTTGTTTGCATTCCTACTTCTGAGTTAATGGTATTTCATGTTTTACTATTCTTTATGTTTTCTACTATGATATGTTAAAGCAGATTAACGACCTCTTTATTCCCGCTTCTGGTAAAATGCTAACTGATGGTTATGTGTTTGTTCGGTATTTAGTGTAGTTTATCAGAGTATTATCGATGTTCCAGACATTTTAACATGACTATAGTTAGATGAAATACTTCTAACCCTGCAGGATCTTTTTCCGTTTTACTTGTTAAGTGTAGAATGATTGGGAAAACTTACTTTATTGAATCTCTGGAGGAAATGAGTTGAAGAAACCAGCTATCCCCCTCGAAAATAGTCACTTCTCCCAATCGAGCCCCACACCGTCGTGACACGACACCCAGGTGCTTGAAGGCCCGGGGAATTCATTTCACCCGGATAACCTTTGCAGGCGGAGTTGGCCGGTATCCCCGGAACCCGGTCACAACTTATGACTGTTGGCAGACCCGGTCAAGAAAACCCCGTCAACAGAAACTGCCACTAGAAGGAGGGCATGAACTCATCCCCTTCCAGAGATTCCAATTTTACACCTCCTGAAGGTTCCCCGAGTCATAGTTTTAGGAGACAAGCCTTCAGTGGGATTGGGTCTTTTTCTCCAGCTAAATTTGAAAGAGTCCTTAGGTCTGCCCCGAATCCTGGAAGGTTTGTCGAACTCGAGCCCCCTGCTCGAAAGAAACGGACCTTGAAAATCACACGAGCCACTATTGTCTAGGGATCTACCATACCTCAGAATACCCAAACTTCTCAGACAATTCTGGGAACCAACGCCCAAACTACCCAACATATAGTTCCCCCAATGGCTGCATACTTCGAAAACACCGGGTCCCCAATGGGAACTTTTCTGGGTGCAATCAACGACTTACCCTCTCACCTGGAGAAGATTTGCCCACGATATGAGCACTTAGGCTCACGGACCGCGGAAGAACACTTGCAGGCATACAAAGATGCCGTGAATCACCACCGGATCCAACATGAGGATGTTGTGACCCGGATGTTTCCCTTGTCTCTAGGGCAAGGTGAGTTGAACTGGTACCTTAACCTTCCTGCCAATTCCGTAAACAGTTGGCAGGACATGGAGGACGCCTTTCTGGCTGCCTTTCTCGTGCATGTGGATCCAGCTTGGTCCCATAGCCAGTTCATCTCCATCAGGAAGGAACCCAATGAACCTCTTGCAATATTCAACCATAGGTTCCAGCGCGCCCTGAAGCGGTGCACAGGCCCCTTCATCCCATCCCCAAAATTAACCATACAGACCTATCTTAATGTGATGGACCCCTTCGTCGCCACTCTCCTTTAGAGAACAACCGCCGTAGGTGACTGGGATACCTTGGCAAAAGTCTACAACCTAGCCCTAGAACTGTCCCATGGTCTCAACAAATCCCTGGGTGGGATTGGGCAGAGCACGCCTTTCAACATGTTCCCCGATGGAACTGCATACACTGGGGGATACAACCTCAATCTGGTGATAGGTGCCCCCTCAATGGCGATGAATCCTTTGCCACCTTTGGTAGACCAGCAAGCATGATATGTTTACCCAGTCCAGACCCAGATGACACCGGGTCTGGAAGTCTTCCCTTGGAATCAGCCGCAGCAAGCACAACAAACTCAGACACAATCGCCCGAAGTGCCCTTCTTCCAATCGTCCGCGGCTGGAGGATTGCTGCCCTCGACTCTGGCTAATCCTGCCGCCTTCCCGGGAAATCAACAACAACCATAGCCGTCACATTGTGACGCTAACACTCAGTTGACCGCTGAGGTCGAATCCCTCTGGCAAATGTTGTCCACCTTGACTATGGACATGGGCCAACTGAAGGCGGGGTCCTATGCGCCCCAGAATTCAAATTCCCAGAGGAGAAATATTTTCTACGACCAATGAAATAACAATGCCGGAGGAAGAAAATTCAACAATGGGTCTAGGCCCAATCAACAACAATGGAATAATAATAACACGAACACTGAAGGCGCGCCTCCGAACCAAAATGCCAACCAAAATGGTGCTAGACCATCACACTTTACACCGGTCGCAGACTTCTAGCCCATGACTAACTGGTGTAGATTGCACGATACGGGTTCACACAACGAGGTGAATTGTGCCACTTTGGAGAAGGTCATCATGATCTCCTAGCTGGACAGGCAGCAGTCGCACGATACCACCCCTCCAGAACCCCCTTTCCAAGAACCAACCCACAGTGCCTTCACCTGTGATACCATCTTCTTCGGAACTTCCGGGGAGGATGAAGAAGAATCTGAATTGCAGGGATTCTTTGATGAATCTATCCCACCCTTCGAGGCCAATGCCTTTACTAACCCGCGGAATCTATACAATACTCGGTGTCAGGTTGGTAAAGGACCAGCTTACATGCCCACACCTTGTATCAAAGATACTCCTCCCCGAAATAACGTGACTAATCGACCCGCCCCTCCAAAAGGTCCTAGCCCTAACCAAGCGAAAGACCTCGCCGAGGAAAATCACCCATTCCCAGGGGGAAGATTCGATATCACAAAGGCGTTAGAGTAGAACACCACCTCCATGACCTTGATGGAGGTTTTGCTAAATTGTCCCGAGCAGAAGAAGTCTCTTTTGAAGCTCTTAGGGAACCCGAAAGTCGTTAGCCGGCCACCCAAGACTGTCTCATTCGAAGATGCTAATGCGGTTGTCTTCTGAGGAAACAATGAGGATCCTCCCTTCCTACTAGGCCTGAATATCCATGGAAAAAATATACACAATTGCCTAGTAGACTCTAGAGCTTCAAGTAACATCATGCCCTTGTCTATTTGTCAGAAGCTTGGATTCCACCCTACCCCGTCTAATGGCACAGTGATCCAGTTGGATAAGACTGCTGTAAAAATGGTGGGGGAATTGAAGAGTGTCTAGATACATCTTATCCAGGACCCCAGGATAGCCAGTATCATTGACATCCAAGTGGTAGACATCCCAGAGACTTACGGGATGTTACTAAGTCGTAATTGGTCTAAGTCCTTGAACGGGTACTTTTCAACCGACTTCACCCACTTATGGCTTCCATGGGAAGGAGAATCCAATAAGATCTGGGTCGAAAGCAAACCCCAGATGAAACAGGCCCTTACCGAAGTTGGGAGGGTCAACGAGGTCTTTTTCTCTGAGACTTCTCTGGGGGTGTACCGACCCTTTGAAATCTTAACCTTCGATTTTGTCCCCGGAGAAGACCCCGTCGTGCTACAAAGAGCCCAAGACTTGGATAAAAAGATGAGAGTCAAAATTGGCTCTCAAGGCGCCACAACAACCCTTGCCACACTCCTGTCTGGCACTTGGTGTCGAGTGCACTACCGAAAACATTCAGAACACAAGTGTGAACCATGTCTCTCAATCGCTCACCGGAACCTCAATATCCTCCAGAATAAACAACACGCAATTGATTCCCTAGGACCCAGTACTCTTACGCGATGTACTCCTTTGGTGCCACCTCCCGAGAAATCCCAAGTCCAAACACCTCCGGAGGTAAATTCTATACTCACGCCAGTAGTTCTAGGAGGAATCCCTAAGTCTCCCAGCAATTATTCGAAGAAGGCTACTCTGCCCCAGCCCCAAATCATGAACAATGACTTATGGACCCTTAAGTTTGATGGGTCCCGATCCAAACAAGGCTATGGGGCTGGGGTAGAATTAATCAACCCGTGAGGGAAGTACTTCCTCACGTCCTACAGGCTATAGTTTAACTGTACAAATAATGTCACAGAGTACAAGGCTTTGGTCCTTGGACTCTTATTTGCATTAAGGAAAGGTATCACCCGCCTCCGGGCTCTGGGTGATTCAGAGTTGATTGTTAAACAAGTCCGGAGTCAATACACATGTCATGATAAAAGGCTGGCCGCATACCGCAACCGGGCTTGGAGCCTTATCGAGGATTTTGATTCCTTTGGCATTGACCTCATTCCCCGACGATGCAACTATGTTTCGGATGCCCTCACCATTTCTACCAGCACACTTGAGCCAATGGCTGGCTCGTGACTCCGGAGATTTTCAGTTGAGATGGTCCCGACCCCCTCCATCCCAGATAATGTCACCCACTTTTAGGTTTTTGAAGATGATCAACATATCCTGGCCTTCATGGTGAATGTTGGTGTCTTTGAAGATCAGATAGTGGAGGAACGAGACCATGAGGATACTGGGCAGGATGATGAAGACTATGGGATCATGGACCTACCCACCAACACCATCCCAAAGGGGATGGTTGCATTAGAATGAATCTTCGACTCGGACCCTCGGGTCCGTGAGAAGGTATCATCCTCCTCCGAGGGAGGAAAATTTGAAAAGGTTAACATCGGCCAGCCGGGTGAGGAAAAGATTATTCATATTGGTACCTCCTGTTCCCTTGAGGAAAAGGAGAAGATTCTCGCGGTCCTCCGGGAATACATCGATGTAATTGCCTGGGGTTATGAAGACTTGAAAACATATGACACATCCATCATGACCCATACCATTCCTCTAAAACCTGATGCTAAACCTTTTCAGCAAAAGCAAAGACTAGTCAACCCCTTGATAGAACCTTTGATTCGTCAAGAGGTAGAAAAACTACTGTCAGCCTAGATAATCTTCCCAATCCGGCACACTACATGGGTTGCCAACCTGGTCCCTGTCAGGAAGAAAAATGGTGAGATCCGCCTTTGCGTAGATTTCCAGAATTTGAACAAGGCATCTAAAAAAGATAATCACCCTCTCCCTTCGTTGGACGAGGTGTTGCAGATAGTAAATGGATCTCAGATGATGTCCTTCTTGGATGGATACTCAGGATACAACCAAGTCATGGTTAAATATGAAGACAGAGAGAAAATGACATTTACCACCAAGTGGGGAACGTTTGCGTACAGAAGAATACCTTTTGGTTTGATCAATGCAGGGGCTACATTTCAGAAGGCCATGGACATTGCGTTTGAGGGCCTTGTGAATTGGTGCATAATCATCTACATGGATGATTTGACCATCTTTTTTCGGGATAGGTGTGATCATCCAGCCCACCTCGCTCAGATCTGCGAGAGATGTCGTCGGTACGGAATATCCCTCAACCCCAAGAAGTGCATATTCAGGGTCACCGAGGGGAAGTTGCTCGGGCATATCATCTCTGAGAAGGGTATATCCATAGACCCTGATAGAGTCGAAGCGTTGCTAAATCTACAAATGCCTAGCAGTAAGAAAGAGATTCAATCCTTCTTTGGAAAAATCAACTTCATACGACGATTCATCACGGGATTCGCAGAAATAGTTAAACTACTCAATGAGATGATGAAGAAGGATACCAAGATTGAGTGGAGTCCTGAGGCAAAACAGGCGTTCGCCCAAATCAAATAGACAATAACGGAGGCGCTTGTCTTGGCTAGTCTGGACTATTCCCTTCTGTTTTACATTTACTCATTTGCTTCGCCGCATTCTGTCGCGGCAGTGTTAACCCAAAAGGTTGAAGGAGAGGAACGACCAATAGCTTTCATGAGTTCCCCCTTCAAGAACGCTAAAGTCTGGTATTCACCACTAGGAAAATAGGCCTTTGCTCTAGTTCACGTCGTGAAGAAATTCTGGCATTATATTCTCTGGAGCAAGGTGCATGCTATCATTCCGGACTAGGCTGTCAAATCTCTGCTGATGCATAGCAAGTTGGGCGAGAGACGGGAGAAATGGATGGCCATCCTCCAGGAATATGACTTAGAAATGCAGCCCATGAAGATAGTCCAGGGCCAGGGACTAAGTCAAGTGATGGCAGAAGAGACTCCCCGCATTGAATGTCAGACTTACACGGTGGTGTCCATTACCCAAGACCCATGGTATGCCGATTTGGTATACTTGCTACTAAACAACAAATTCCCAGAGGGGTTACCTCCCCACAAATGCCGCGCCCTGCGGATGAAAAGTGCCCACTTCATGATCAAAAATTCCGCGCTTTACCACAGAAACTACGAGGGAGTGTACCTCCGGTGCATCGACAGAGACCAGGCCGTAAGAGTGATCGATGAATTCCACGGACAATGTGGAATCGGGCATGGCTCAGCCGATGCCACTACCCATCAGATCCTTCGGGCCAGATACTATTGGCCCTGTATATTCAAAGATGTTTACGCTCATGTTAGGAAATGCCATACTTGCCAAACTGCAGCGCATCATGAGCGTAACCCAGCCATGCCTCTACAACCAGTCTACGAGGCTAGGCCATTTGCCTCGTGGCCATTTAACTTCATCGGGGAAATTAACCCCAACTCATCTTCCAACCACCGATACATCCTTACTGCACTCGGTGGTCTGAGGCTATACCTTGCAAAAACAACACGAAAGACGTAGTTATCAAATTCCTGGAAGAAAACATCGTCACACAATTTGGAATGCCCTTTACTCTAGTATGTGACAATGGTCTGACATTTTCTTCGACGCAACTACTCGAATGGACCTACAATCGGAAGATCAAACTGAATTTCTCCAGCAATTATTATCCCCAGGGAAATGGCATTGCTGAGTCAACGAACAAGAATCTACTTGAAGTGATCGAACATCTGTTAGAACAAGATCCCTAGAATTGGCATCAAAAGTTAAAATTTGCCCTCTGGGTGGATCGCATTCGTATTAAGGCCGCCCTGGGAATGTCCCCATTCCATCTGGTTTATGGTCAGAACCCTGTATTCCCAGTCAACTTACAGATCCCAGTTTTACAGTTTATGCAGGAATTTAGCAACAGGGACAATGTCGTAGAGGTTAGGCTCTTAAATCTGATGCAAATGGAAGAACAGCGAGACGCAGCCCTTGAGCATTTTGCGCGTCATCAAACAGTGGTAAAACGATGGTTTGACAGAAGAGCCCAATACAAGGCTTTTCACATTTCAGATCTGGTCATGTTGCAGGACAAGGCCCAGGAAAAGAAAGGAAAGCATACCAAGTTCCAACGGCTCTAGCTCGGACCATACTTGATCTCAGAAATCTGTGGGGAAAATACTTACAGCCTTAATACCCTGACTAGAGAACCTATTGCATTGCCCATTAATGGGTAGTTTCTCAAACACTACTTCGAGTAGGGTAAGTTTTTCCAAAGTTGTATTATATGTAAAGCCTTCCGCTTGTAAATATCCCTCCTGGGTGCCTCGTTGCGAGGTACCCTGTCTTGTAAATAGTCTTGCCGACTGTCCTCCGGGATAGTTCTCTTTCGCTATTTTTGTTGGCGTTTTCAATTTTATTTTGGTCCCGACATTTTGTTCCGTCTTGTAGGAATGGGAGTGCTTCGCATAACTTTGGTTTCTGGTACAATATCTACGGCATGGTGAACTTTAGAATCTATCTTTAGCATGGTGGAGTCAGCCCGGTCTTCGGGGTTGTTTTACGGGTTATGGCACATTTTGAGCAATCTCCATTGGGTGTTGTCTCCGGGAGTCTAGCAATCAATGAACACAAATAGTATAAGGAACAAGTAATCGGACGCACTGAGGGTAGATCGACTGTACTCATTGGTTGACCCAAGTCTGAAACTTTAAAGAATTCTTTCCAGGTCTGTAGCTTTATCCCCTCTTCAAAAATCTAAATATAGGTGGACAGGTGAAAGAAGTACCACCATTAAAATTAGCTAAGCTTAAGCTTAATGGTGAAAGAAGTACCTCCTTCCCCACCCAGGAAAAAATAAAATAACAAATAAAATAAAAAAAAGGGAGGAGCGGGATAAAACTCCGGTCTCCGGGGGAAAATGAGAGAATTGATGACCGGTTCGATGTGATTAGTACCTCTTCTCTATTCCTCCCAGAGGTCATCAGCTTGATTTACTTTCAAAGCACACACAAAACCACTGATGAAGGACTACGGACTGATTCTTGTGTGGTTGGATTCTCTCAGATATGTTGCTCTTTGCCTGTCAGATTCTCCTGTGGATCGCTTGTTCCAGTTTTGCTAACCAGAGATTCTATAGTTCTCAAATGCGTGAAGGCATTCATCCCAGTTAGTCGCCATTTGTTATGCATTGCATCCCTGTCCCTACATTTTGTGTGCAAAATGTTGGGTCCCCCTTTTTTTTCTTTTGTTTGCTTTCTGCTTGCGGCTTGCCTTGGTCTTTCTTTTCCTTTTGTTTCTTTCTCTGGGGTTTTCTTTCCCGGTGTGGTGTTTTGTTTGTTCGGTTTTCGCCTCTGGGACTCCGGTCTCGGAGGTCGTCCTTTGGTGGGAACTAGATTCTAGACTCCGGGATTCTTTGCCGTGATGTTCTTGAGGATATTATCATTGCGAGGGATCCCCGGGCCCAGAGTCCGGAAGTTTGGCCTAACCTGAGATCGCCGGAAGGAGGAGGATTACCTTTTTACCGCGGGTATAAATGGAAGTCATTTGTCACTTTCACATTTACCGCAATTAAAACTTTCAGGAACTTAGAGCGAAATTAGAGAGTGATTTTTAAGCGATTAATAGAGCATTTGCAGAGAGTTTGTGGTAATCAGTGCTTAACATTTTTGGTCGTTCTCAAGAAAATATGAGTGCTTCGTGGTGGTGACTCTGACCGTCAGACAACTCGAGCTGCTGCAGAGCTCCTGCAGTGAATCCTCTTTTTCGTCCATCTTCTGCGTTCTCAGGGTGGTATTTTTGCTTTCCCTCCTCTCTGTTTTGCTTCCGCTTTCTGGCTTTCTCTCTTTTTGTTGGGTTTCTATTTTTTTTTTGCTTTATTTTGCTTCCCTATTTTGTCTGGTTCTTTGTCTTCTGGTTTCGCCACCCATTGGTGGGTCAGCTCTGCCAGAGGGTTGTCCACCCTCTGTGCAGAAGTTGTTTGTCTGTAAAAAGTATGTAAATAGTGTAAATAAGTTGTATATATGTGCGTTTCTACCTTGTTTGGTTTTCCCGCGGGCATCGTCCCGCATTGTATATTCATGTATATATGTATATAGTTTTAATATAGTCCCTGTATATCTCTTGGTTTCTATGTATATATTCCTCGGCTTCATGTATATCCTTCCAGGTGGCTTGACAAGCTGGTTGAGTCACCCCTGTTTCTGGTTTTCCGTCCCTGAACTTGCTTCGGGGCAGAAAACCACCTGTTTGAAACTCGGCTCTTGCCCGGTTTCAAACAGGTAGTTTTCTCTCTCCTCCATGAAGTCTATCAGAACCTCATTTATGTCCCATGCGTGCAATCAATCCCAGCCAAGTGGCTTTCCCTTTTCGCGCATTCGGACAGTTGGCTCCGCCGTCATCGCCATCACATCCATTTAATGCCAACGCACGTGGTGCCCACGTGGGCTTGATGACTTGGCTTTTTACACGTCCTCACTAACAGTCATTTCTATGGGTTTCGGGTCTCCTACCATCCTCCATCCTGTTTCTTTGCCAAGTGTGATAAAAATTCCCAGACCCGGATGTGTAGTGAAGACTGAGTTTACGATATGTTTTTCTTTTCGGTTATCTTTGCATGATACTAACTTTTCAGGAAGGCAAACACCATGGTGGTAATATTTTTGGACCCCAGAATGATTATTTTGATAAACAGGTTCTGACGGTCACTTTGCCTTGCAAGTTCCCGGAGTTCAGCTTCAAACATGTCTTAGGCATCTGCGTCATCTCTGCCCGGAAGTCTGGAACTACCAACCGCAACAGAAACCAGGGCATCTGTAAAATCCAAGATGGAGAGGGCCCTGAAAAAGCTTCCCCTCACCATGAAGTTTGTATAAGATAATGCCATTATGGGCTCAAAGATTGAGTCCAAGGTAAAACTGATGACCGACACCAATGTCGAGACTTGGGCAGAAATGCAGGCCTTGGTGAAGGTAATGCACATCCATCCACAGGCTAGAGACCAGTTAGCAATCAACATCGGAGGTTCCAGAATCCTCTAGGAAGCTTGCTTCCCATGCTCTGTGAAATCTCCGTTGCTCATCTTAACACTGGCTACCAACTACAACTCTTCTGTCTGGGCCGTTATGCTTGCAGCTGCAGAACCCACAGGATACCCCACTCCACTGGTGTCCCTCGACCCAGTCACATTCCAAGCAGGCCTGGGTATCCCACAATTTGATAGGGCCACGGTGGTTACAAGGACTAATGCCTTGAAGCAGTTTACACAACTGGAGGATGCCGCCCGGGTATACATGAATACCCACTGGCTCAAGGCCCCGAAGAGGGACCCAAAGAGAATGAAGATAGAAATCCCCCGCTCTGAATTCAAGGAGAGCATCCAGATGAGGATAATAGCATTAGCCTGGGTATTTAGGCAACCCTCTGCCCAAGAGTTTGCCAAATGGATGTACTATTTCCTCCTCAGCATCTCCACCAAGGGAGAATTCTTTGACTGGGCGACAATAATCTCAAACCATGTCGACTCCCAGTTCCAGCAGTTGCACCAGAAGAAGAAGTTCTATATGTCTTCTTATATTTTCTGGGCCCTGGCGCAGCAGAGGCCCCATTACAATGGCCTACTTACAGACGGCGTGCTTGGGATTGGCCCGGGAAAAAAAGCACCGTGGGACCACTTCCCACAGATTCAATGGAAGGCCAGCTTCCCTAGTTTCTAAAGGGTAAACAACCCGTTCGTTTACTACCATTTGCTTACACCCACTTGGGACGCCGGATACCGCCTATCCACCGAGGCGATGAAGCTAGTCCATAGTTATGGATATTATTATATTCAGTTCTAGTAGCATACATACATTAGGGTCGCCGGCTTCTCCAGGAAACCTTACTTGTTACCCAGGCATTGCGGGGACAAGATCATACTATTAGAATACTGCCAGCAAATAATGGAGGTGCATGCCTTCTTTGCCCTTAAAAAGGTCCCCAATGTCCCGTTCCCAATCACCTGTGGGAATTACACATGTAGTCTGGCCGCCATGAAGGAGGCAGATAATGAACTGAAAAGTTTGAACTTACAAGAATTTTATCTAGCGTGGAAAAATTTTGATCCGCATGGAAGAATTGCAATGGCAATGCCCCGGGCTTCGGAGCCCCATCGCATACACATGGAGGACTTCTGGGTAGATTTCCAAGATGATGTGGAGGTGCGAAGCCGGCACTATATTAGAATGACCGCCGGCATGATGAATAAATTGAAACTCTGGAAATTCCCGACAGATTTCTCTGACGTCGCCGCCACCATCGATCCCAAGTACAAGGAAAAGGGGATCGATAAGAAGGCCCTTCCACCAGTAAATTGGGAAGCCCAGGAGGAGCCCACGATTGAAGACTTCACTCGAGAGGTGGTCGAGCGAAGCCACGCCTATTTCAAGAAGGTGTGCCCCGGGAGTACCCGCCGAACAGCCCAGCCGACGCCAAAAATAACTCCACCACCGGTACCAAGATTGACCCCAGGGGCCAGGACTTCTTCGCAGGGTGTAGACAAAGGAAAGAGAATAGCTACAACCCCATCTACGCAAGAAGTCCCCATTGTAGAATAAATAAAGCAGTCGGTGGCGGCTTCCCAACAAATGAGGGAGCAGTTAATAACGAAGCTGGCCACCCCACCGCTGATTTCTGGGCCACTTCGTCTTCCTTCCTCCCCGTCATTGGTAGCCTTAATGGTCAAAGAAACGGGGGTGGATCCGCTGGAAGCAACAGTTATAAGAGACGCGGGACCCCCTCTGGTTACCCGGAGGAAGAAAAGGCTCAGTAAAAAGCCTAAGGCAGAACCAGCGCCGGAGGCATCCCTCCCCCGAGAGGTAGAGATCCTTTCTTCCAGTTCCCCGGAGCTGGAGAAAGAAATAGAGCCTGCAGAGGTCCCGGCCAGTCCCCCTCTAGAAGAAGAATTTGATGTATTTGCGGTCGATGAGTTCGGCAACCTACAGGGGGACGATACACATATAGAGGCAGAAGTCCCAGGGGAAGAACAAGGGGCTACAGAGAAAGAAGACATTGAGTAGGATCCTGCACAAGGGCAGGAGCAGCAAATGGAGGAAAAGGAGCCAGAACCAAAAATTATCTTCGGGGCTCAAGCAATGCAAGGTCCGGGAGTGGACCAAAAAAAACCAAGCGAACAAATGGCATCCGCTGGGGGAACCGGACCTTCGGGAATAACCATAACCCCAGCCGCCAAGTTCCAAGGGCCACTCCTGGGATCCTCTTTTGGGCAGGTGATCATAGCAGCCAAAACTCTAAATCTTTGCCCGACACCTCCCCTACTGCCGAAGGAGGTGCCAACTGAAGAAGAGGCCCCGACAGAAGAACAAGAAGAAGAAGAGCAACAAGAAGAGAAGCTTGAAGAAGAAATCCCCGAGGAGGCCTACCAGGGTCCAGACCCAGTCTTTGACATACAGGACAAGGCTGAGGAGATGGAGATCAAAAAGAATGTTGTTGCGGAAGAGATTGAGGCAGGGGAGGAACGGATGAGGTCCACGTTGAAGAGGAGCAACAGCCACAGGGCACTAGGAGAGAATCAGGAGAAAAAATTTTGGCAGGAAGGCCACCTCTCCCACCTTAGTGGTTGGTAGAAAGCAGGAAAAGAAAAGCTCAGTCCGCTCCTGTGATTCCTCTCTCCCTGGCCGAAATGATGGCCCAAGTTTAGGCCCCGCCAAAGACAAAGAAAGCCCAGACGGTTCACACTATTCGAACTGGGCCGGGCGGAGAAACAGTTTCCGTTGTGGCAATGCCTCCCCCAGACGCCGATGAAACAACCGCGAACCCCGTAGATTACAGTGTTGCAGAGGTATCCCTAGGCAAGCAGGGAAAGCAGGGTGAGGTAGACCAGCTAAAGGAGGCAGCAAGGGCAGTAGAGGCCCGATATGAGAAAGAGACCGAGAGGCTCAAAGCTGAAAAGGAAAAGAATGCAAACCTTATGGGGTTGCTTATTGAGCTGGCCTGACCCATCAATGTAGCTCCTCCGGAGGCATCCACATTAGAAGAACTACCGCAGAGTGACATAGATTCCCTGCGAGTAATCAAAAAGAAGGCCCAAGCGGTGGACGAATGGGTCACCCTGCAGATAGGAAACACCCGGTGTTTCCTGGCGTCCACTCTCCCAGATTTATACATGGCCCGACAAGTTATTCATCAGGCGGAAGCGCTTATTGAGCAGTGGGAGAGTGACGTCGAAAATTACCAAGCATGGAGGGTGGAGCTTGAAGAGCTCCTCACCTTATGGGAAGATATGATTTTTGAATCTGAAATTCTGGGTGATGAATCATTTGATTTTGTAAGAACTCAGCAATCCAGACTTGACCTCACATTGGAGGTAACCAAGCAACTGGTAGAGTCCTTGCAAGAAAAGGTAAACACTGTAAAATATTCTTCTAATTTATATAAGTCTTTCATAATAAAGGCTTCCGGGGCTGATCCCCTGAGCACAGACACATATACCCCCGAAGATTCAGTTTTGGGGAGTTTTGATGAAATAATGAAATCCTGGTATCAATCCCCGGAGGGGATAGATGGCAAAACTAACCAGCATGATACTTAAGGGTCATGACGCTGCGAGGATGGCGGATGAATTCAAAGAAAATGTTCTAGACCTCAGGGAAAAAGTTGAAGTAGCCAAACACAGAAGGGCCAACCTAAAAGATATAGATGAAGAAGGCATTTCCCGCCTCCTCTAGGCTTTCAATGATAATAAGCAACCTTGAGCTTTCTCCAGAGACCGGGGAAAAACTCACATTGAGTATTCTTTATTCTTTTCGGGGACGTAAGTTCCTGGATCCTGGAGTCCCGGATCCAAAATTTTATATTCTTTAAAGTGATCCGTGTCCCGGTTCCCAAGGCTGACCGATCATTTTCAGAGGTGGTTAATAAAGACTGTCAGAGGGTAGTTGGCCACATCAAGGGGTATCGGCTTGGCAGTTGGTTTTTTGACAGGGTGGTCTTCTCGAGGCACCGCTTAGAGATACACCTTGCACATTGGAGACAGGGCGCCGCATTTTTCATTTATGAGGCATGTAGCCTCGGTCCCCGGGGGACCTACTTTCTTCTTTCTTCTCTCTGGCTCTCTTCTCGAGGCCGATTCTTCTGTTGTATATTCTTGTTATCCTTCTGACATGATAGACCTATTTCATCTCCATGTCTTTTGTAGGGTGGCGCAGGTAGTACCGGCCCCCGGATATTGTATTTTATTAAAGCATGAGGTAAATAGGGTTAGGGTTAGAAGAGAGTTGTATAAATAGGCAGACCGGCCCATTTCCAAGGGTCAGCAAAATTAAGGATTTTGTTGTCCATAGCAATAGAAAAGTGATTCCTCTTTTTAAGTTGCAGAGCTCAACGCTCCATTGTTCTGTTCTCAATAGTTAGATGCTCCCCTGGAGCCACCATTGTATCATGCACTAGTGCTTGCTGGAAGGAATATTAATAAAGAAGGAAGAATTCTCGGCAATGATGTTGTTGGCATTCCTGCTTCTGAGTTAATGGTATTTCATGTTTTAATGTTCTTTATGTCTTCTACTCTGATATGTTAAAGCAGATTAACGACCTCTTTATTCCCGCTACTGGTAAAATGCTAACTGATGGTTATGTGTTTCTTCGGTATTTAGTGTAGTTTATCAGAGTATTATCGATGTTCCAGACATTTCAGCATGACTATAGTTAGATGAAATAATTCTAACCCTGCGGGATCTTTTTCTGTTTTACTTGTTAAGTGTAGAATGCTTGGGAAACCTTACTTTATTGAATATCCGGAGCAAATGAGTTGAAGAAACCAGCTATCCCCCTCAAAAATAGTCACTTCTCCCAACCGAGCCCCGCACCGTCGTGACCCGACACCCAGGTGCTTGAAGGCCTGGGGAATTCATTTCACCTGGATAACCTTTGTAGGAGGAGTTGGCCGGTATCCCCGAAATCCGGTGACAACTTATGACTGTTAGCGGACCCGGTCAAGAAAACCCCGTCAACAAGTCCATTAAACAAGAGCCAA
>MU224712.1:99947-132217 GCA_018584345.1 Thuja plicata
TATATATATATATGTACATATATATATATATGTACATATACATATATGTGCACATATACATGCATATATATACACATATATGCATATATATACACATATATATGCATACACACACACACACATATATATATATACACACATATATACATATATATGCATATATATATATACACATATATACATATATAAATGTATATATACTAACTATATATATTAAAAACAATAAAAAAATACAAATATAAATATAAAATACCTATTGAAAATGATGTTCAAAATTTTGGAAGCCCCTTACGCTACTTTCAACCCAGCCGAAACAATGAAAATGACTGTTTCGATGGGTTAAAAACCCCACCAAACTAAAACCCTAAATGACTTTCGATCAAAAGTACTAACTTACTTTCGATCGAAAGAAAGTTAGTACTTTCGATCGAAAGTAACTTAGGATCGAAAGTACCACTTTTTGGTACTTTCTATCGTAAGTTACTCACTTACGATTGAAAGTATTTGTCGATTTTGATCGAAAGTGACTTTTAATTTTTCTTTAGTCGCACTTTTTGGGGTGAATTCCTTCCTCCGAAAAAGTGTAACCCACTATTGTGGGTTCACCCATATGTAATAATTAAATCAAATTCTATCTCATGATTAAATAAATGATATTTATTTAATTAAACTAATTATTCCCCTCATGATTAAATCAATTATATTTATTTAATTAAACTAATAATTCCTCTCATAAATAAATAAGTTGTAATTATTTATTTATAAAATATCTCCACATGTGAAAGTAAATAATTTATTATTTATATAAATTATATTTATCCTCCTAATTCTCAACTCACACTCACTTTGAGTTAGCTTCTCAATCAGAATTCCTAACTCCACAATTCCCTCTCCTAACAATTCAATCCACATTGTCAATTCCTCCCCCAACAATTAGTTAAGTCTCCAGTCAATCCAGTCTTCTAATCCGTGCAATCAGTTAACTCATCCATACCATTTATTAACTCACCAATCTATTCAAGTCATCTCTCCAATCTATTTGCTGACAGGTCAATCGAGGCAGTTAAGCAGAGTTGAAACTCCCACTCACTCTGAGTTCAACTCCTCAATCACAGTCAATCAACCCTTCAATCAAGGATTCTTGGTTGAAACCCCTAAAATCTTATAAATATAGAACTTATTTCTCATATTTGGAAAACCACAGTTGCTTTGAATTCTTATGCTGGCACGATCTTGAGCTCAATTCTGAGAGCCCACATTACATAAGAAGGAGAACAACAAAGGAGGAATTATGGGTTTGCATACACTTTTATGTTATTTGAATTCAATATCTTGATTTATGTATGCAATTCTCTTATTTCCTTTCCTCTTTTGATATTGGGAATATTAATTGCTCTAACAATCTCTTTGTGGTTGAGATTTTGTATGTTATTATAATTTTTTACAGATTTTATTATACCCGATTACACTTACATACTCATACTCGGATCCAAAGAAATATGCTCTCTCTCTCTCTCTCTAGAGAGAGAGAGAGAGAGTTTACAATCATATGTTGGCCTAGAAAAACATGTTGGCTTGAGTAAAAAAGAAAAA
The DNA here is from genome assembly GCA_018584345.1 of Thuja plicata. Classification (NCBI taxonomy): domain Eukaryota; kingdom Viridiplantae; phylum Streptophyta; class Pinopsida; order Cupressales; family Cupressaceae; genus Thuja; species Thuja plicata. The sequence goes on from MU224712.1 coordinate 101,541, forward strand.
TATCTTGAGGTTTACAATGAAGATCTACATGCTAGTACTAGACCTAAAAGATAGGTCACACATATGGGAAATGCATATCATGCTATCATGGGATCCAAAGATAGGTTTTACGTAAAATAACCTCATTACATAGCTTAAGAACCAAAAGGTAAATATATTTTGGGGCCGATGGGAATGCCACAACCAAGACCATGTCTTGATCAAAATTTAGTACCAATCGAAGAATAGCACCAAAAAGCAACAATCCAAAAAATGAATACAAGTATTATACCAAAACTCCTGACACAAAACATGAATGTTCGGATAACAAGGATACCTGGAAAGAATTATGAGCACAACAACCATCCAAGATTCATCCATAGAACACTGTAGATGTACCAAAAATATATACTACCATTACTGAAACAAGGATAAACATCCACAACATTCGATTCCATACAAAACTGTATGAGATAGATAAATTCTATTCATTACTCAGAGCACAACCAACTGGTACACAAGTTTTGACATCAATGACAACAATGCCAACAACAACATCTCAACAACGTTGTCTTATAATTGATTAATTTTAGTACATTATATTAAAGATCATGATTTGATTTAGATGAAGATGCGTGGTTGAGAGTGAAAGTCAATGTGAAACTATCATGTTTGTTTAATGAGTTAGTGAATCCATGCATTATAGTCTCAAATATCTTGTGACACCTACCAAATTTATTGTACGTAATGCTATTTTAGTTCTAGGCGTAATTTGACTTGATACAACACTATTTCAATTCTTTGACTTTCTATATCATATCGGTAAGCATTTATGTTATGATATGGGAGATATGCAAGATAGATAATTTAATCAATCATGATATGTAAGTAATAAATTAATTTAAATATTACTTGAAGTTAATATTCATTTAGATATATTAGTGATGAGTTTAAATTTAAATATATATAATTATAAATATAAAGTTAAAGATTAATTATGATATTAAACATGAGAAGGAACTTAATAATTCTAGAGTTGTATTATTTGTTTTTATATTTATTTAAAATGGGGGTTTTAATCATTTAATTTAGTTCACATAGATTATGACTTGATTTTTAGCTATGAATTGACAATGAGTTTATTGACGAAGTATTCTTATGTCTACGAATCTCTAAAATTCATGTCTAGTATGAAATGTGCTTGTGTGAAGTTTTAGGTGAGTTAAGATGTTTTTGATAGATAAAGCAACAAGAGGGTGCTGGCCCGTGGAACAAAGGACTAGAAGAACATTAACAGCATATTAATGGAAATAGTCAAAGCAGGTATAACATTTTAATAGCATAACAGCATAATCACCAAATCCAATTCTGCCCCTATCAAAAACATAAACCACAGTACTAATCCACAGGATTAAACCAGAGTACTTAAGACGAACAATAGCATAAAAAGTATCAGTTATAAGCCATGCAGGGCTACACAAAAAATATAAAAACTAACATTATCCCAAACTGCAAAACAGGGGATCCGAGGGCCAAGTCCAGCAAGAATTAACCCACACATGGACACCAGAGATTAGTTCTTCCCACCCAGCTATTTAGACAACAGGGTCTTAGCCCACTCCTCTTGTAGAAACAGGAACAAATCTTTGTTGTCCTTGTCCGCTTCTAGCCTGCCACCCGCTAGCTTTTCCTGCACATTACAGAGGGTCGTAGCCGAAGCATAGGTGAGTTAAGATGTTATGAATAGAATTCAACCATTTATTACAATAGATGGAATGAATGCGTAAACTTAATTGTGCATTATTACATGCGAAAAATGTGATGGGAAATGATGACTTCTTTAAACCAATTCACCATCTCACTCCACCATGTAGATTAGTGACACACTAATCATGTTTAAACCTATGCCACCAATTGTACCAACTAGTATTGGACTTATTCGATTATTACCTCTTGTTCCTAAGATTGTGTCTTTTTTCTTCAATGTTAACTCTTGTGTATTGATTTTATAAAATGAGGAAAGCCTTGTTATAAAGAGATGATTGAAACCCTTAGTAATATGAGATACTGAAAATTGTGTAGTCCCCATATTGTATAACCTCTTTCAATGATGGTAGATGCTTGATATAGGATGATGATGTAGATCCAATAAAACTAAACAATATGCCTCACTTTGAGATAGAAGAATATTCTATCATTATTTTAATCATCTAGTGATAATGAAATTGTCTAAGCATATCACAATAATATGGTGATTTTACAAATTGTTATTTAGAAATCACTCCACATTAGTGTCTTTAGGATCTTGGAATTTACTTTACTTTGGATTCCATCAATCTCTTATTGATCTATCTCAAACATGAGTCTAAATCTTAGCTGTATAGTCAAGACCATCTACAACTATTAACTACTCCACTTCTTGATGGAAATGGATGTGAAAATTTTGTTTTATGGCTCCTAGTGTAAGATCAACTAGTACTCTTGCATCAAAGTAATAATCCTTTTACATCTTGCATTATATTTTTTTAGCATAATAAATGACCTATTTTGGACACTAAACATTAGTAGAAATCTTGTGGCTTGACCAAATTTATTTTGTACCATCCTTTTGGCTTGAATAATTTAAATGTCTCCATGTATCATCAATTTGAATTCCTCTAGTTGTACATGGCGTAGGTCTATATCAATTATGGATTCTCATAAAGTCAAGATAAATCATTTGAATTTATAGTTTATATTTAATGTATTATAGACATGAGAGCTTGTAGGATAGCCAAAAGAATCAACTACATCCCATTTACATATAATAATCTCAATTGTCTAAGGGTTTTTCTACTTTTGATGCCTTTATTAAGAATTGAGAGTTCGTCCAAACTTCAAGGTTTCACATTTCAAACTCATTTAATCTATAAAAATTATACACTTAATAAGTTTTTGGTTAAAATATATTCAAAAGAACCTTTTAGAAAAAAGCAGTATAATATCGAACTTATGAATACCACATTTACAGGAAGAGTATTAACTAATCGAACAAGATTTGTTTGTAATGTGCTGAAAAGAACGTGAAAGGTGAATGGAGTACCTACTCTTGGAATGTTTTGAATAATATTTCTAGTATTCAATTTAAGCTTTGCAATCGTTATCATTTGAATTTTTTTGGGGGTTTAATTCTAGTTTTATAGGAAATGTTCAAAAAATGGGAGGTTTGGAAATTATCATTGAAATTTCCTTTACTCCATCAAAGTCACAATATATATTGCGGGATGATTATATTAATTAGAAGGGTAATTATTGTAATGACATTTGATCGTTGGTGCCAGAATTAGCAGAGAAACTGCTATTTTAACTAAAACCAACTATCCTGTATAGCATAAACATATACAAAATGGACAATAACACAACAAAATTCTTTTTTTTTTATGGGTTCATGCCATATGTACTCTGCTTGCCTTCATGTTGAAGAAGTCACCTTGCAGTGCCTTGCCGAAAGAAGCTCCACTCCAAAAAAACAAGACCCCAAGTACTAGTGCTCACAACATAGCTGTGTACTGTTTATCTTCGTTCAAAAACCTTGAGGATATGTCCGAGTTTACTTCCCACACAAGAATAGCAAGGCAAATTACCAGAGACATTTAAAAGTTGTTTGTCTCTTTATAATAGGCCAGCTTTAAAAGAGAGATAAAATATCATTTGGTAGAGCTCCAAACCAGCCAAGCTTCACACATAGCCATACCCAACATTTTTGTGGAAAAGGACATCCCAATAAGAGATGATCCCTTGTTTCTTCATCCTCCCTACACAATTGACATCTGGATGGTCCATAGAATCTAATTCTCTTGAATCTATCTGCAATTAGGATTTATTATGTGATACTACCCATGTGAAAAGCCCCACTTTTGGCAAAACAAATTTATTCCAACAATGATACAATGGTAATTGTGTCCCTCTTCTCTCTTGGTTTCCAGTAAGTTTTATTTATCCATCTACGACATTATACATACCATTCTTTGACCCACACTAAATTATGGAATTATTTCTTGGTCCAAAAGATACCGTTCTTTCATTTAATATATTATATGGAATATTCACCTCATTGCAGTCAAGCCCCAATCTATTGAAATCTTTCCATTTCTATTCTGTCATATCTATGTTATTATCAATTTGAACATAATCTCTAACTTTTGATCCCCATCTTTATACGACAGTCTCTTTAACTTTAATATTGAGAATGTTGACCATACTATCAATGCTCGGATATCCTGCCCATGAGTCAATCCAAAGTAGACCTTTTATATATATATATATATATATATATATATATATATATATCACATGACTTGCACTTTTGCATTAAGTTCCATATTCGAGAACCTTTGGAAGGATTATTAGTGGTTAAAATGTTATCATGTCCATTATTGTTCAGATATTTATTATGCAATATTTGAGCCCATTTTCTATTAGGCTCTTTATTCATCCCCCATACAAGCTTGGCCCCTAGTACCTTATTTTGAATTGCTTGATTTTGGAGCTCCACACCATCATTATTTTTGACCTGTAAATATTGTCCCAAGAAATTAATGCAATTTTATCCTTGTCCATTGTTCCTTGCCAAAAAAAAACTCTCAGCATTTGATTTACTTTATGTGAAACACTAAATAAAATCAGTTGTATACTTTTAAAACAAGTATAACTAGAATGAATCAAACTTTAACCCAATATAAGATGTGTAAGTTAAAAGCAACAATGATAGGAAGAGACAATAGACAGGAACAAGATAAAAACACTTGATACAATGATTTATAGTGGAAACCCCTAAGGGTTAAAAACCACTCACAAATTGTCTTTAATTGAGCCTTATTGGAAAATGTTTAGAGCACCCACTCAAGGAGCACCAACTCCTGATACACTTTAGGAGCACCCACCCCAAGGAACACCAATCCCTTACAATTTAGAAGCACCCACTTCTGTTTAGATACAAAGAAGAATTTTAAATCGGAGGGACACTTTGTTACAACAAATTGCATATGCTTCGAATCACCACTTCAAAGATCCTTGTCTCTGTAACACTAATTTGCACCAGATCAACATACAATATATAATTGGAAGAAGCTTTCAAACACTGCTTTGTCCTTTTATGTGTTTCTGTTGACTGTTCTTAAACAACACATGCATTCACTTCACAAGACTGCATTAGAAGAACTTATCCTCCAATACACTTTTCATGTAATCAAACCCCCTTTATACCAATATAAGCATTGTCATTTAAATCATCATGAACTACTCATAAAAGTAGACATGACAAGAATACTATTGTTGAACAGATACAAACATTCTGAATATCCAAACCCTTACTGACGTTGTTCAAACAATCAAAACCTCATTTCCATCAATGTTTTGTAGTCCTTTTGAACCCTACAATCTTGCAAATTTTAACATTATAAACTTTGGAACTTTTATTTCACCATGGAAGGGAAAATGTCAAAATAGGCCCGAAGTTAGAAGTATCATCTGAAATGCCCATTTCTACATTGAAACTCCATAAAAACTAAATTAAAAAACAAATCACATCAAGTCACTAGAAAGAAACTTTAAGTAGAAAAGATGAGGACCTTGAAAGGTTTCGTGAATAGTTTAGAATTCGGGTAGCTCTTCAAAAGTCTAGAACTCCACTAAATTAATAAAAAGCACAATTTCACTTAAGGCATTCAACTTAAATCAAAACGACAAGTAACTAAAAAATAGAATGAATATTAAGCAATCAAAAAGTTAAAATGCATACTTCTAATAGCCAAAAAATGATATGAAAAATGAAAATAAAAGGATCAAAAACTTATTCTAAACTAATACAAAAGAGAGAGGGTCTGTAATTTTCTAAAATAGAAACGTGATTTGCTTGCAAGAACCAACACATCTCTATCTTCCAACATATAAGTATCTAGTGCTTCAGATCCCACTAGCATATCTTAACTACAAATTGTTTCATCCATACAAAAAAGGAAAAAACAAACAAACCAAACCCTTATGTAGTATTGTAGAGGAGAAAACAATTAAAACTTATGTGAAATCAACAATATGGTGAACACTAATTATAACTCAAAAAGGGCTTTCACAACAATAAATATACATTGTGATGCATTGATGGAACATATAATAATAGACACCATAACACCTAAAGAGGCTAGTCTATGAAACTCAATGATTCTAAAGCAGAATATTTTTAAAATTTCATCAACATCCATTTTCACATATACATAGGCACAAAATTCTAAAATATTGAACTTGGTAGTGGAATATAGAGAAAACTACCTTTAGAGACTTGAATACATTGTGCATTTGAAAATCGCAAAAGAGATTTGTCTACTATATTTGTAATTTATGCACATTAGGATAAGAATTCTAGACTATATTATTATCAAAATTTCTCCATCTAATGGATAAAGGGGAAGTTTATATAGGTCAAAGAATGCACAATCTATGGAGCAATATTAAAATGGTTCAATCAAAATCTCATTAACAGGTGGTTTAATTATTTCAAAAAGTCATTTGAAAAATGACATTAATGAAAAATGAAAATCTTGTAATCCTTGAATTATGTCATGCAATATAAAATACAATTGAACAACTTATGAATATTCTTATTCAATCTCTTGAAAAAATTTCAATATAGATTAGTTTTCATATTCTATTGAAATGATTCTTTAACATATAAATAAATAAAATTCTTTTAAAATCAAATCATATTAGCTGATCCTTCTTACTACTATGAAGAGAAACATCAACATAATGCCACTATACTCATAAATAATACAGGTGATGTTTTCTTGATCTTGACTCACATAGAAGAGTTTTTTAAATCTTAATTTGATGAAAAATTTAGAAGTTTTATTCCCCGCTTTAACATCACTTTTTTCTGCCATAGCTAGCTTGTAAGCACATCTTAAGTAAGATTAAAAATCTCAAAGTTGACCATCTCATAAAAAAACAATCAGTATATTTTTAATGATCATCTAAGATGGAAGGAAGAATTGTGCATAGACCTTTAAAAAAATCTAAAGGATTGCACAAAACATATATTAGGTATTTTAAAATCCAAAGGATTACACAAAACATATACTAGGTATTTACCGTTGTTTAAGGATTCCAGCATACAAATTAGGGCAAAGACAATGGAAGGTCATCAGACATTTTTTTATTTGAAAGGCTCTACTCCCTCCTTCCCTTGTCTTTCATTTTGACTTGAAGAAGGACAACAACTAAAACAGGCCATTGATGTGGTCCACATCTTCCATTGTCAACTCCAAATGGGAAAATATAAAACTTCATTCTGAAATTTTCCAACTGATAATCATCCACAAACATTTAGAGAAACAGAAAATATTGTTCTCAAAGATCTTAACCCAGTTGATCCAAACAGCCAAGAATGCTGCGGAGGATCCTTATGACTACAAAGAAGAAAGCATAAACAAACAGCTGAGCTACCTAGAGAATACCTAAAATATATTATTGCACCACATTCCCCTTAGATCAAGATGAGAAATGAGGTTATTCTGTTGTGAATCAGTAAAATAGCATGTATTGTCAACAACAAAATATTTGTCTCCATCGTTGGAATGAAACCAGGGCACAGAGCCAACCCAAAATGGGTCTAAATCTGAATGATATTGATAAGACGTTGTACCACCTTGTGTGCTCTCACAAATGTTACCTAGGATTCCATGACCATTCTGCTCTACCACCCTTGTTTCATATACTGCATTCTGTATTTCAGCTGGCTTGGCATTGCATGCATATTTGTGTATTTCAGCCGGTTTGGCATTGCATGCATATTTGTGTATTTCAGCTGGTTTGGCATCGCTTGCATATTTTGATTGCTGAGGTTCAGCATAGGATTTATCTCTTACCTGTGAACTTGGGGCTTTTAGATTTAAGTTTTTGTTGGGCAATTTCTTGCTCACATGAATATTCCAGAAATTTTTCACGTCGTTATCTGTTCTTCCTGGTACACGGGCAGCAATCAACGACCACCTGCACCAATCTTGTGTTATATAAAGTAAATCACGTCTACTCTTATTTAAAATAGAATTTTATATTTTGTTTTGTTGAATGCTATCATGTTATTCTACTGTATCTTTTTTATTTTTTTCTAATTAATTTGTACTGTTTGACATTCAAAGATTTATTATACTGGTTTATCGAGTTTCTCAATAAATTTTTAAATGTATTTAAAATTGATATATATTATCTATTTTTATTGTTTTAGCCTGTAAGAGTCCAGTAGCCCCATTACAATCTGCAATCAATAACCACTTACATCAATCTTACATTGTATGAAACAAATCAACAATCACCTACACCAATTTTATGTTATATAAAGAAAATCATATCTTATCAAAGCTATTAGATTTCTACAATTCATATGAATGTGCCAAAGTTTCTGAATTAAATTGTGTAATAATTTTTATCATCAACTTTTCAGATCAGTTCAGTTGATCAGAAAAGTTGATGATAAAAATTATTACACAATTTAATCCAGAGACTTTAGCACAATCATATCTTATCTTATTTAGAAAAGAATCTATCTTGCCCTATTGAATGTTACCATCTTATTCTTTTTTATTTAAAAAAAAAAAAATTTCTTAACAATTAATTTATAGTGTTAGTTTATATGATTATGCGGTATACTGGTCAACCATCTGCACCAATCTTGGGTTGGATTGTGAAAACAATATAAAGCAAATCACTTCTTATCTTATCTTATAAAAAGAATTTTTCATATCTTGTCTATTCATCTTATTTTAAAAAGAAAATTTTACATATCTTGTTGAATGTTATCGTGTACAGTGTTATCATGTACAGGAACTGCAATCAACTACCACCTGCACAAATCTTGTATCAGAATGTGAAAACAATTTAAAGCAATCATGTCTTACCTTATTTCATCTCATCTTATCTTAAGTTTTTTTCATTTTACATATCTTATTGAATGTTATCATGTTATTCTGTTTTTTCTTTTTCTTTTTTTGTTCACAACAAATTTGTACTGTAAATTTATATGATTTTGTGAACTCACATTTTTTTTTGGCATCTGTCTCTCATATATATAATTTGCTAAACATAATTGATTACAGTAATGTATGTAAATACTGTACAAATCACTTTTTTTTGGATTGGAGAGCGCTTTAAGTAATTCTGACCTGTTTCCAAGCAGCTTATGAAGTCTTATAATGAGTTCTTCTTCGTCTGGAGAAATATGGCCTCGCTTTACATTTGGGCGAAGGTAATTTAGCCATCGCAACCTGCAACTCTTTCCACATCGATTCAACCCTGCACATTAGATAAACATTTTTATTAGGGCTGAAGTTTGCTAAGTGGTGCTGTTCTTCAGCTTTTGTGGAAGATTGAAATATTAAAGCTGATATTGGGTCTAACTATCAGTCACTTTGGCAGTTAATGGTAACAAGGTATAAACTTCACTGATAATTTTGGGTTGTGTAAAATACACACAGTGATTAACCAGGCTCTATTGATGATCATAAAAGTAGTTGAATACATTTATTAGGATTAAGTGTTATTTCCTGGTCTTTCAAGAAACAACTTGGAGGCTGAATAAATACTGATTGATTTGAAGAAAGAAGAGACGAAGACTATGATTACATGATTTTGTTTGAGAATAACTAAACAATTGCTATGACAAAGGACTCAATATTTCGTGGTAAAACTGAGCATATAGAAATTAGATGTTTTAAATCACAGAGCTTGTAATAGATGGACATGTAAATTTTAAATTTTGAAGATCTAATGGACAGAAATTAGAGATGCTTTTACCACAGTAGTGACAACAATAATTTGAAGTTTTCGAACATAAGTTGGGTCTCATCACATCTTCAGTTTCCATGTAAAATATGATATGGGATTTTTTGGTCTGAATTTCATTGGATCAGGTATATCCAATGAGATTTGGGATATCTAATATAGATAGATACTCTATTAATGATCATCAAAGTACTTCGGGAAATTGCACTTGCTTTAGGATCAGGGTTTTTTAAATCTTTTCCAAGGAGGCAACTTATATTACATATTAATAAGAATGGCCGAATATTGATTCATTTGAAGGAAGAATAAGCAGTGATCAAAATAACTTATTGTGAGAATGGATTGACAATTGTAAGCATAAAGGATTGAATATTTTAATACAGAAGTTGAATGAAAATTGTGTTAATGTAATGATCAGATTATAGATGTAGATGTGCTCATCAATGTTTTCAAATTTTAATGATGAATCGTAACGTATGATCTAAAATATTTATAAAAGATAATTACATGATAAAAAAAAATCAAAATTACTATTATGAACTGTCCAAATTTTATGTTACTAAATATTTTCAAAATTTAAAGCATAATTCAGATGGTGTTTCTATTTAAAATATGATATAAAAGTATTTAGTTTTTCAAATTAATTTTAAGATTGTAATTTAATTTGACAGAAAAAACATCTCATAAAATCTTTTATAAAATAAAATTTGTTATAATATGAAAAGATTGGATAAACATATATATTCACTTAGCATACCTAAAATTCTTTTAGTTCATGATGCTAGCTTGAATGTTTCTAGGTGAACAATTTTCTCTATCAAATTTTCAGATCACACTCCTCTTACTTGTTCATTTTGATGATAGATCATGGAGTGTGATTGATCAACTTTCGCATAACACTCCATAATCATGTTGTCTTGCTCATCTAGATGATTGATCAAGGAGTGTGCTTCATTACTTTTTCAGATCACACCCCATGATCGTACTCATCTTACTTGTTCATTTTGATAATGGATCACAGAGTGTGCTTCTTCATCTTTTCAGATCACACTCCATGATCGCACTCATCTTACTTGTTCATCCTGATAATGGGTCATGGAGTGCGCTTCGTCAACTTTTCAGATCACACTCCATGATTGCACTCATCTTACTTGTTCATACTTATAATAAAATATGGAGTGTTCTTCGTCAACTTTTCAGATCACACTCCATGATCTTAATTGTTCATCCTATTAATAGATCGTAGAGCATGCTTCGTTAACTTTTTGATCACACTCATATTACTTATTTATCCTGATAATATATCATTAAATGTGATCCAAAACACAAAGAAAAAATATTCACATAATCTAATCCAAAAGTATTTAAACTAAAATATATTCCTCCTAATTAATCAATATATTTATATACAAATTAACAGCACAAATAAAACATAACATGAGAATGAGATATGACAAAATACAAGCCATGAAGTGAAAAACAAAACTGGGAGAAAAAAACTACCTGCTCTTGCAGGAAGAGTACTCCAACGTCCCACACCATTGGCTTCAATATATTGTTTCAAAAGCAGATCTTCATGAGGCTGCCAAGCCCCTCGGTTTAGCCCATCCACACCTTTGCTTCCTACCATTCTTCTCTATTCTTCCTAGGGCTCTCAATCACATTGATTCTCTGGTTTTCACTAAAAATTTACCAGATATCTGAATTTATAGACAATTTCCACAAGAGTTCATCCCCATTCTACACCGCTTAAACGTTTGGAATGAATCATCTCGAGATTTGGGCATAAATTGATTGAGTGGACGACCTAAAGTGGCTTTAAAGTAGCCCTGTCCTACCCAAATGGTATTTTCTTCCCTTCAATTATACTGTGGTGGACGGCGTTTATAATTTACTAGCATGTTTTTGAAGAAATCAAAACTAATCTCGGATTCTTTGTAGAATGCCTCGTTTGTTTTTGCTTTAATGATTCTTGATGGAGTAGCAAATGATTTGAAGTGATTGGTGTGATCATGTTATGATGGTAAAGAGACTTCAGCTGACGAATGAATTAAACCGAGCACAGTTCTTGGGTACAGATTATCAAAAAATTGTCAGCAAAAAGCAGGCAAAAGATAAGTTTTTGGGAAAAAGATTGTAAAAATGCAGAAAACTTTTCATAGTGTTGATGGGTGACAGATTCGCTAGGAGTGAATATTGACTTTATAATGCCTCAACTACCAGTCAAATTTTGCTATCTCACGTATAAGATATCTCCAAATCATTTCAATTCAGAATAATATGGCGCACACTGGATATTTCATCATGACTGACTTGTGAGTTGTGAGGCGACGTACTTAAAAGGAAAACAGGTAATGAGGATGTTTGTGTAACTCACTACTAATTTAAGCTGTTTTAAAATAAAGAGATTGATCTTTTTCCAAGAAAGTGACCAAATTAAGCCTCGGAATTTGATGGACGATCCCACCATAATGTATGTCATGATCATAATTTTTTTCCTGCACAAGATGGACTACAATTCATTTGTTAGCCGTTTAAATTGCCCCACTTACCTACGAAAATTCATAGTTAGAACACAAGCACACATCAATGCAAACTACACTCTCACTTTGGTAAGGGATAGTTTCTTTATTGAATCACAAGATAAGATATTTGTCGTTTAGAATAGACATTGAGTTTATGTTTGGATGTACAATTGAATGTATTTCCACTGGAGTTCATAATAGATATTAGGAATACATCATGAAAATAATTTTTTAGTCATTTAGAATAAATATCAAGTTCATGTTTGGATGTTATCTCATAATTGAATGTATTTCTATTGGAGTTCATAACAGATGTTTGGAACACATGTTGAAAATAAGACCCTTAGTCATTTATAATAAATATCAATTTCATGTTTGGATGTTATCTCACAATTGAATGTATTTCTGTTGGGGTTTATAAAAGGTTTTTGGAATACATTAAAAATAAGACCCTTGGCCATTTAGAATAAACATCAAGTTCATTTTTGGGTGCTATCTCACAATTGAATATATTTCTATTGGACGGCATAAAAGATGTTTAGAATACATTCAAAATAAGACCCTTAGTCATTTAGAATAAACATCAAGTTCGTGTTTGGATCCATTATGTAAAAATTGAATGTAAGATGTTTGGAACACATTTATAATAAAAATTTCTTTTGATTATGGATTAAACAAGTTTTGAAGGGACCCAAAAGCCTAAATACAAAATGCTTCCATCAACTAAGCATTAGGAAACCAACAACCTGACAAAACTCAAAACAACAAACAAAACAAACTAAGAAAGGACAATCAGAAAACAAGCACCTAGATAAGTTTATTCATGGCCTCATCGACCTCAACTTCCAAATAGGAGGTGTCTCAAGTGATCTTCTTTAGGTCTTGGAGGTCCTTGGTGAAGTTCACAACTGCTCTCTTCAGATTTCCCCTTGTTTTGGTGGAGGGGCCTTTATTTTCTTCCACATCCGTGTGAGCTTTTTTCTCCCCAATATCCAAAGCCACAACTATAGATGGACTAGGGTGGAGACTTTCAAACTTGTTCACCAAACCATAAATGTTCTCTGTAGTATTATTGGTAACCTTGTGGTTGAAGGTCACAAGAGTGCATAGATTATCATTAATGCTTTTAAATTCTCTTTGTAAGGCAACAATTTTTCCCTCAAAGTCTATCCTCATGGTTTCAATGTCCTTTATAGCTTTATTCAGTGATACAACCAAATCTTTACCCTCATTTTCATCAAAGGGTAGATTATTTTGCTACTTTTTCTCTAATTGATTATGGATACCCCTTATCTTTATGTTAATCTGATTGATTTCTTGGAATTACCACTTTCTCATATGAAAGGAGTCAACTGTGACATTATGGGAAATAGCCATAAGATCGGGGGGCTCTCATCCTTATAATTGAGGAGAGGTGACTCCAAAGGAAGGTCACATGAAAAAGGGAGAGGGGTCACCCTTATCAGGTTGGTCTTAGATAGGCATTTCTTCTTAGATAACTTAGGGATAACACCCTTCTTCTCGAGGGAAACCGATTCTGAATCATCTTTTGTCTCCCATTTGTCCCTTTCAGAGTAGAGACTATTTGAATCCTCTTGATTTGTATCTTCCTCCTCATACCCAAAAATAGGGGAAGCCCTTTTTTTTAATTTGGATGGGGATGGTTAAATGATTTCCAATGCTCCACAATGAGTAAAATCAAGCCCTCATGTAAAACTCAATTTTTGGGGGTTTTGTCACGATCCTTAATACTAGCCGCTAGAGAGGATACGAGGTAAAACAAAAAGGAAATGCACATTTTATGGTGGAAATTATTAAGAAAGAAAAAGTGATGACTATAAACAACAGTGAACCATCCATCAAGGGAAGGTACTGAATAATAACCTTCATCACCATCGCCTAGAGCTTCTTGATGGAATTCAACATGTAACCACTCATTTTCCTTTTTTATGAAGGTTTCCCCTTCATCGTACTTGTCAAACATCTCCATGACATTATCTAAATCTTTCTTTCATTTGAGTAATTTCTTCCCCTCCATAGGGAGTCTAGTAACAGAGGCAATAGGCTCCTCATTAACTTCCCACTTCCTCCTAAACATATAAAGTTTCTTATTCTTCCAATTATCAATAAATTTTCTAGTAATGTTGGGATCAAAAATATGGAGATGTTCAAGAAATGGAGTAACCCTTCCCTTAGAAAGAATTCTCCAAATGGCTGGATCTTTCTTCACCTCCTCACAATTCAATCATTCGGGTTGATTCCTATCACCTCTCATATTGCTACTATCAATGGTGGCCCCTCTCTGATTCAAAAGGGTAGAGTTCCAAAAGATTGACACCAAGATACAATAAAAAAATAGAGCTAAACATATCCAAAGAGCATGTGTGGAGTACATCAAGACAATTTTAAAATTAATAACACTCATCATTTAAAACTGCTAGTGAGGATCCTATTAGAATGTATATGAATAACTAAGAAGGGGGGGGCTGAATCAGTTATCCTCGGGTCTAGATGTACCAATTAAAACTTTATAGGACTTTAAACAACTCAGATCTACTTGGCAGCAATAGCATAAGTCAACAACATAAATATGCAGTTTACTGTTCAAATGTAATCATCTTGTAGAAACTTAAGAATAAAACACAACATAAACATTCACACAAGTTGACACCAGTATTTAACGTGGAAACCCAAATTGGGAAAAAGCACCAGTAACATGCTACCAAGTTTTCACTCTTCTAAAGTGAGCTCTGCTAGGAGCCAAACCTATTAAAGGTTACAAAACACACTACTAAATGTGACCTGGGTAAAGGATTTAATCACCCTGTCAGGAGTGGTCTTGTTAGAGATCTTAGAACATTCCACCTGAATGTCACCTTGCTCAAAGGATTTATACAATGACTGTTAGGTCAACCAGGTTAAAGGATTTTGACTAATACAATGGTTAGAAAGTAATCAGCCGATGTGATCTGATACATACAACTTACTTTGCAAATCCACATCCTATTCAGCTCTTATGCTAATTCACTGAGTGGCCTCCATTCTCATTTCAATCTTCAGATCTTCTTGGAAATCCGTCAAGCAATCACTTTCACAACTCTCTACTTTTCTGTTCAGCCTTCTTTGCTAGATCATGCCAATTAGTCAATTAACCATGCAATTCTCTTGCATACACTTTTCTCATACATTCTTCTCTTTGAATAACCCCTTGAGGTTATCTTATACCTCTTCATCTAGGTAAAATAATTCTTTACCGCTTAATCAAGATCATAGATCCTAGGTTAGGTCAGATCCAATGGATCTTTCCATCTTTACATTTAATTTATTTCTCCAAAGCAATCACTAATTAAATCTTGGATCCATGCATTACTTACGGTTACCTGTGCATTTAAATAGTATGGACCAATCATGCTTATCCTCAATTAACTTTACATATCCCAATAAATTCAATTATGTCGGGCAGAGATCTCTAATCTCAACATTTACCAAAATATTGTTGCTCGGCCAACACTGTGTTCTTCCACTCGGTCATCACTATTTTCCTTGGCAATTTACTGGTGCTCGGTCGACACCTAGCAATTATGCTCGGCATACACTGGTGATTGGTCGATACAAACTTCATTAGGCATATATTGTTCCTAGTAAACTAACATCTTGAATTAGTGTTATTGATAAACACCACATTACTTTGCCAATGTGCCAACTGATCAAGTACCCTTGTGATTTCCCATAACTTAATCATTTCACTCAGTCTTCTTGTTATCCTTGCCTTCAAATCTTCTTCAACAATCAATAGATATGGTACTTCAAACAGATAGCAATAGTCTCACCAGTTAAGGTTTGACATCAATGACAAAGCAACAATTGTTTACATTGTAGCTTTCCAACAATCTCCCTCTTTGGCATTGATGGCAACACTAAACAATGAAACAATAATTTTAAAAACATAGTTACCATACAGTCCAAAAAGTCTGCATGTGTTCCTTGATATGAACAAATCTTAATTAATGTCTTTAGCTTCATTCTGATTCTCATGTTGCAAAACATTTCTCCCTCTGTGTCTGTAATCACACTGAAATATTTCTATTTCTGTTCATCTGTAGATTCTCTCTTTCAACAAACTCTCCCTATTTCTCTAAGTATAGTAATCTCTCCCTCTTTCAGTAAACTTCTCCCTCTTTGACAACAATGCCAAAGATGTTTGACATCTTAATCATGCATATTCTTCTTTTCTAACTCAGTATCATGATGTTCCTGTCATCTTGTTTATGACTGGTCCTTTTTTCTGTCCTTGTCTGTCTTTAACAGCTTTAGGCAGCATCCTAAAGTGTGACTTCCTATGCATCAATGTGTCTAATATTCAGAATATAACATTTGATGCAACAGTTCCATTCTAAACTAATTAGCCTCAGTTAGGGAAATCACCCCTGATTTTCCTCACAGATACTCATTAGCATCTTTAGGTAGTGCTTTTGTAAATATGACTGCTAACTGTTCCTTAGTATGCACATATTCTTGTCTCACTTCCTTGTGTTGAACTAGCTCCCTCAAGTAATGATACTTGATAGCTATATGCTTTGTCTTAGAGTGCATCATAGGGTTCTTAGAAATATTGATGGGACTCGTGTTATCACAATATATAACAACTGGTTCTGTGTTTTCTTCTTTCATACCTTTTAGTAGTATCTTCAACCATAAAATATTAGAGAAGTTAACTGTTGCTGCCACATACTCAGCTTCAGCTGTAGATTGTGAGGTGCAATTCTATTTATTTCTTGTCCATGAAACCAATCTCTTTCCTAAAATAAATGCGCCAGCTATGGTGTTTTTCCTGTCATCCACATTTCCAGCCCAATAAGAGTCAGTATAAATTCTGAGCTCAAAATTATCATTATTTTTTTTATACAGAGCATATTCATATGTTCCTTTCAATTATCTTAGAATTCTTTTTACTTCCATCATATGAGTTTCCTTGGGATTGGCAAAAAATCTTGCAAAAATTCCAACAGCCAGAGCAATATCAGGTCTACTGTGTACAATATATTGCAGCTTTCCAATCATTGATCTGTAAAGGGTTTAATTCACTTTTTTTGTATCATCATTTTTTGTTAACTTCTGTCCAATAGCCATGGGTGTACTCACTGGTTTTGATTCTTCCATGCAAAAAAATTTTAGTATCTCCTTGACATATTTTGATTGAGTAATGTAGATACCATTCTTCATTTGATATATTTGCAGGCTAACAAAGAATTTTATTTCACCAAACATAGACATCTCAAATTTAGTTTACATCTCTTTTGAAAATGTTTGGCATAACACATCTTATCCACCAAATATAATGTCATCAACAAAAATTTCAGCTAAAAAAGTACCTTTATTTTGTTCTGTCTTCAAATACAGATTATTGTTGTCATTGGTTCTTTCAAATCCAATCTTTATCAAATAATTGTGCAATCTCTCATACCATGCTCTTGGTTCTTGCTTCAGTCCATATACTGCCTTGTGTAATCTGCAAACCATGTTCCTCTTGCTTGGGTCAACAAATCCATCAGCTTGTTCAATGCACACTTCTTCTTCTTCTAATATTCTATTTAGAAATGTTGACCTTACATTCATCTGATAAACTTTAAAACCTTTGTAGGCTGCATATGCAAGTAAGGTTCTGAGTCCTTCAAATCATGCAACTGGGGCAAATGTTTCTCCATAATCAATTCCATCCTCTTGTGCATAACCCTTGCATACTAGTCTAGCTTTATTCCTTGTTACTTCTCCATGTTCATTCAACTTATTTCTGAATACCCACTTAGTACCAATTATATTTTTTTCATTCAGCCTAGGTACAAGTGTCCAAGTCTTATTCTTCTCAATTATTTCAATCTCTTCATTCATGGCTTGTATCCAGTCTTCATTTTCTAAGGCATCTTTTACTATTTTAGGCTCAAAATCACATAACAAGCATGTATCATCTCTCAACTTACTTCTTGTCATAGCTGCAGAATCCTTTGATCCTATGATTTGATCAGGTTTGTGGTGCCTCCTTACATACTTTTCTAGAATAGGTTCTTGCTTTGCTTTAGATTCATTATTCTCGTTCAATTCAGGTTGATTCTGTGTCTCGGCATCTACATCAAATAGCTCAAAAATTACCTCCTGTTGCCCGGTAGCCTCATTTTGTGACTTGGAAGGTGCTAGCTATTGCTCGACAACCTCATTCTCAAGTTTAGGTAATACATTAGAATCTTCCTCATCCAGATAGACAAATGATTTATGACTTTCAGGTTCTTGTGTGCTTTCTGCTTCATTTCTTTCTGCATATTCATCAATTCTAACATTTGCACTTTCCACAATTGTGTTAGTGTTATAATTCAAACACTTATATGCTTTACTTTTAGTTGAATAGCCAAGAAATATGTCTTCCTCACCTTTAGCATCTAGTTTTCCATTTTTGTTATCCTTCAGTATGAAGCATTTACTTCCAAGGACTTTGAAATATCTTACATTAGGTGCATATCTATACCATAGTTCATAAGGTGTAGCATTAGTACCTTTTTAAACTTGTACTCTATTCAGGGTACACACTACTGTACTCACAGCTTCTCTCCAATATTTTTGTGCAACATTTTTCTACATCATTAGTGTTCTTGCACAGTCCATGATAGATCTATTTCTTCTTTCAGCAATACCATTCTGTGGTGGTGTCCTAGGTGTAGACATCTGTCATTTTATACCTCAGTCATTGTAGAACATGTTAAACTCATTAGAAAGAAACTCGCCTCCTTGGTTAGATCTCAAACATTTTAGACTTTTTCCTGTCTCCTTTTCAACTTTTTCCAAGTACCACTTGGTAACTGGAATGCAGCAAATTTTTCTTTAAGAAACATAATAGTCATCGTTATGGAGTAATCATCAACAAATAGAATGAAATATCTATCTCCACAGTAACTTTTCTCACCAATGGGACCACAAAGGTCAGTATGAACCAATTCTATAATTTCCTCAGAAGTATGAGTCTTGCTTTTGAAACTAGATTTAGTCATTTTTCCCAATTTACATTACTTACACATTGCATTTTCAGGTTTCTTTAACTTAGGCAGCCCTCTAACCTTTTTCAATTTACTTATGCTTACCAAGTTATCAAAGTTTACATGACACAACCTTTTATGCCATAAACAAAACATCATTATATTATGCAAACAAGCATGTCTCATCAGCTAAGTCCAGATAGAATAAGTTACCTTTTGTTTTCTCTCCACTTCCAACTAGTTCTCCAGTGGCATCATAGATCTTTTCCTTCTTGTGATGGAATTCAACTCTGTAACCAGAAGTATTCAGATGTGCAACACTCAATAAATTATAGTTAAGATCACCAACCCAATATACATTGTCACATCTGATCTTGTCAGTCAAGTTAATTGGTCATTTCACTTTAACAAGACATGGTGCATCATTTTGAAATTTAACATAACCGTCATTGCACTGATCTAAGGTTTCAAATTTATCCTTGTCACCAGTCATGTGATGTGAACAACCACTGTCAATAATCCAATGGTCACCTTTACTCATATAAGAAATTAGTGCAGTTTTCTCATCATCATCAGAATCATCCTTCATAGCAACATACACAACTTCTATATCATTTTCATCAGAATTATCAGTTGCATTGTCAGAGGCTTCTTTATCTATATAGCAAGATTTCTTACCTTTATCTTTGTAATCATTATACTTTTTGAAGTCTCAGTCATCCTTTCTATCTTTGTACTTGTTGTCCCTTCTTTCATCTTTGTTGTTCTTATCAGGACATCTAGTAGCAATATGACCAACTTTGTTGCATGAAAAACAAATGATAGGAAGTTTACCTTTGAATTTTCCTTTTCCTCTAGATAGTATTTTTTCCATAAGTGCCACAAGTTCTTCCAGATCATCATCTATAGTGTCACTGTCACTGTTTACACATTTCTTTCCTTTCTTTGATTTGTTAAGGACCAAATGGGATCTGAATGCAGAATCAATAGTTTGTGGAGTGTAGTTATCAAAATTTGAGATCTCAAATGCAGTAAGTTTGCCTACTAGACCTTTTAAAGTCAAATTGTTATTAATAGTACATCTTAATTCTTGAATTGCAGAGACTCTAATAGCATACATAGGAAGAAGAGTTCTTAGTATCTTTCTCATAATGGTGTTAGCATCAATGGTTCCATTAGCTCCTCTAATAGAATTCACAACTTCCTTTATCCTACCACAGTATTGAACTATATTTTCTCCTTCTTGCATTTTCATTTCATCAAACGTACCTCTTAAACTTTCAGATTTGGCTCTTAGCACATTTGTATCTCCTCCATAGATGGTTGCTAACGTATCCCACATCTTCTTTGCATTTGTACGGTTCTTTATGTCTTCAAATTCAGGATAGCTCAGAGATGATGCGATCTCCAACATTGCTTGATTGTGTTCCTGCTTTTCTCTTAACTGTTCAACGTTGAGAGGTGTAGTTGGGAATACATAATCATGTTACATATAGCACTTAGCAACATTACCAATACTAGCGAGATGCAATTTCATCAAAATCTGCCATGCAGGAAAATAATCTTTGTTCAACTTCGGTACCTCCTTTTTATACATCTTCATCTTTTGCTCCAAGTACCTTCAAACTATTTTGAAGAGACCAAAGCTCTGATACCAATTGTTAGATTGTATATGAATAACTAAGAGGGGGGGTGAATTAGTTATCCTCAGATCTAGATGTACCAATTGAAACTTTATAGGAATTTAAACAACTCAGATCTTCTCGACAATAATAACATAAGTCAACAATATAAATATGTAGTTTACTGTTCAAATGTAATCAGCTTGTAGAAAATTAATAGTAAAAAGAACATAAACATTCACACAAGTTGACACCAGTATTTAATGTGGAAACCCAAACTGGTAAAAACCACCAGTAACGTGCTACCAAATTTTCACTCTTCTAAAGTGAGCTCTGCTAGGAGCCAATCCTATTAAAGGTCACAAAAAAAACTGCTAAATGTGACCTGGGTAAAGGATTTAATCACCCTGTTAGGAGTGGCCTTATTAGAGGTCTTAGAACATTCCACCTGAATGTCACCTTGCTCAAAGGATTTATACAATGACTGTATGGTCAACCTAGTTAAAGGATTTTGACTGATACAATGGTTAGAAAGTAATCAGCAAGTGTGATCTGATACATACAACATACTTTGCAAATCCAGATCCTATTTAGCTCTTATGTAATTCACTGAGTGACCTCCATTCTCATTTCAATCTTTAGATCTACTTGGAAATATGTCAAGCCATCACTTTTGCAACTCTTTGCTTCTATGTTCAGCCTTATTTGCTAGATCATGCCAATCAATCAATTAACCATGCAATTCTCTTGCGTACACTTTTCTCATACATTATTCTCTTTGAATAACCCCTTGATGTTATCTTATACCTCTTCATCTAGGTCAAATAAATCTTTGTCGCTTAATCAAGATTGTAGATCCTAGGCTAGGTCAGATCTAATGGACCTTTCCATCTTTACATTTAATTTATTTCTCCAAAGCAATCACTAATTAAATCCTAGATCCATGCATTAATTACGGTTACCCATACATTTAAATAGTGTGGACCAATCATGCTTATCCTCAATTAACTTTACATATCCCAATAAATTCAATTATGTCGGGCAGAGATCTCTAATCTCAACATTTACCAAAATACTACTGCTCGGCCAACACTGTGTTCTTCCACTCCCTCATCACTATTTTCCTTGGCAATTTACTGGTGCTCGATTGACACCTATAAATTATGCTCAACATACATTGGTGATCAGTCGACACAAAATTCACTCGGCATATACTATTCCCAGTAAATTAACATCTTGACTTAGTGTTATGGATAAACAACACATTACTTTGCCAATGTGCCAACTGATCAAGTACCCTTTTCCCATAACTCAATCATTTCACTAAGTATTCTTGTTATCCTTGCCTTCAAATCTTCTTCAACAATCAATAGGTATGGTACTTGAAATAGATAGCAACAGTCTCACCAATTAAGGTTTGACATCAATGACAAAACAACAATTTTTTACATTGTAGCTTTCCAACAATCTCCCTCTTTGGCATTGATGGCAACACTAAACAATAAAACAATAATTTTACAAACATAGTTACCATACAATCCAAAAAGTCTACCTGTGTTCCTTGATATGAACAAATCTTCATTAATGTCTTTAGCTTCATTCTGATTCTCATGTTGTAAAGCGTTTCTCTCTCTGTGTGTCTATAATCATACTGAAATATTTCTACTTATGTTCATCTGTGGACTCTCTCTTTCAGCAAACTCTCCCTATTTCTCTAAGTATAGTAATTTCTCCCTCTTTTAGTAAACTTCTCCCTCTTTGACAACAATGCCAAAGACATTTGACATCTTCATCATGCAGATTCTTCTGTTCTAACTCAGTATCATGATGTCCCTGTAATCTTGTTTATGACTGGTCCTTTTTTCTGTCCTTATCTGTCTTTCATAGCTTTAGGAAGCATCCTAAAGTGTGACTTCTTGTGCATCAATGTGTCAAATATTCTGAATATAACATTTGATGCAACAGTTCCATTCTGAACTAATTAGCCTTAGTTAGGGGAATCACCCCTGATTTACCTCACAGATACTCATGAGCATCTTTAGGTAGTACTTTTGTAAATATTTTTGTGAACTGTTCCTTACTATGCACATATTCAGTTCTCCCTTCCTTGTGTTGAACTAGCTCCCTCAAGTAATGATACTTGCTAGCTATATGCTTTGTCTTAGAGTGCATCACAGGGTTCTTAGAAATATTGATTGCACTCATGTTATCACAATATATAACAACTGGTTCAGTGATTTCTTCTTTCATATATTTTAGCAGTATCTTCAACCATACAATATTAGAGCAGTTAATTGTTGCTGCCACATACTCAGCTTCAACTGTAGATTGTGAGGTGCAATTCTATTTCTTGCTTTCCCATGAAACCAATCTCTTTCCTAAAAGAAATGTGCCACCTATGGTGCTTTTCCTGCCATCCAGATTTCCAACCCAATCTGAGTCAGTGTAAAATTTGAGCTCAAACTTATCATTCTTTTTGTAATACAGACCATATTCATATGTTCCTTTCAAATATCTCAAAATTCTTTTTACTACCATCATATGAGTCTCCATGGGATTGTCAGAAAATCTTGCAAAAATTCCAACAGCCAGAGCAATATCAGGTCTGCTGTGTACAACATATTGTAGCTTTCCATTCATTGATCTGTAAAGGGTTTGATTCACTTCTTTTGTATCATCATTTTTTGTTAGCTTTTGTCCAGTAGCCATGGGTGTACTCACTGGTTTTGATTCTTCCATGCAAAAAGTTTTTAGTATCTCCTTGACATATTTTGATTGAGTAATATATATACCATTCTTCATTTCATATATTTGAAGGCTAACAAAGTATTTGATTTCACCAAACATAGACATCTCAAATTCAGTTTGCGTCTCTTTTGCAAATGTTTGGCATAACACATCTTGTCCACCAAATATAATATCATCAACAAAAATTTCAGCTAATAAAGTACCTTTATTTTGTTCTATCTTCAAATACAAATTGTTGTTGTCATTGGTTTTTTTAAATCCAATCTTTATCAAATAATTGTACAATCTCTCATACCATGCTCTTGGTGCTTGCTTCATTCCATATAATGTCTTGTGTAATCTGCAAACCATGTTCCTCTTGCTTGGGTCAACAAATCCATCAGCTTGTTCAATGTACACTTCTTCTTCTAATATTCTATTTAGAAATGTTGACTTTACATCTATCTGATAAACTTTAAAACCTTTGTAGCCTACATATGCAAGTAAGGTTCTGACTCCTTCCAATCTTGCAACTGGGGCGAATGTTTCTCCATAATCAATTCTTTCCTCTTGTGCATAACCCTTGCATACTAGTCTAGTTTTATTCCCTGTTACTTCTCCATGTTCATTAAGCTTATTTCTGAATACCCACTTAGTACCAATTACATTTTTGTCATTTAGCCTAGGTAAAAGTGCCCAAGTCTTATTCTTCTCAATTTGTTCAATCTCTTCATTCATGGCTTGTATCCAGTCTTCATTTTCTAAGGCATCTTTTACTGTTATAGGCTCAAAATCAGATAACAAGCATGTATTGTCTCTCAACTTACTTCTTGTCATAGCTGTAGAATCATTTGATCCTATGATTTGATCAGGTTTGTGGTGCCTCCTTACATACTTTTCTAGAGTAGGTTCTTGCTTTTCTTTAGATTCATTGTTCTCGTTCAATTTAGGTTGATTATGTGTCTCGGCATCTCCATCAGATAGCTCGACAATTACCTCTTGTTTCCCGGTAGCCTCATTCTATGACTCGGCATGTGCTAGCTGTTGCTCGACAACCTTATTCTCAAGTTTAGGTAATACATTATAATCTTCCTTATCTAGATAGACAAATGATCTATAACTTTCAGGTTCTTGTGTGCTTTCTGCTTCATTTTTTTTTGCATATTCATTAATTCTAACATTTGCACTTTCCAAAATTTTGTTAGTGTTAGAATTCAAACACTTATATGCTTTAATTTTAGTTGAATAGCCAAGAAATATGCCTTCCTCACCTTTAGAATCTAGTTTTCCATTTATGTTATCCTTCATTATGAAGCATTTACTTCCAAAGACTTTGAAATATCTTACATTGGGTGCATATCCGTACCATAGCTCATAAGGTGTAGCATTAGTACCTTTTTAAACTTGTACTCTGTTCAAGGTATACACTGTTGTACTCACAACTTCTCTCCAATATTTATGTGCAACATTTTTATCCATCATTAGTGTTCTGGCACAGTCCATGATAGATCTATTTCTTCTTTCAGCAATACCATTTTGCGGTGGTGTCCTAGGTGCAGACATCTATCTTTTTATACCTTGTTCATTGCAGAACATGTTAAACTCATTAGAAATAAACTTTCCTCCTTGTTCATATCTCAAACATTTTAGACTTTTGCCTGTCTCCTTTTCAACTTTTTCCAAGTACCACTTAAATAACTAGAATACATCAGATTTTTCTTTAAGAAACATAACAGTCATCATTGTGGAGTAATCATCAAAAAATAGAATGAAATATCTATCTCCACAGTAAATTTTCTCACCAATGGGACCACAAAGGTTAGTATGAACCAATTCCATAATTTCCTAAGAAGTATGAGTCTTGCTTTTGAAACTAGATTTAGTCATTTTTCCCAATTGACATTGCTTACAGATTGCATTTTCAGGTTTCTTTAACTTAGGTAGCCCTCTAACCTTTTTCAATTTGCTTATGCTTACCAAGTTATCAAAGTTTACATGACACAACCTTTTATGCCATAACCAAACATCATTATATTTTGCAAACAAGCATGTCTCATCAGCTAAGTCCAGATAGAATAAATTACCTTTTGTTTTCTCTCCATTTCCAACTACTTCTCCAGTGGAATCATAGATCTTTGCCTTCTTGTGATGGAATTCAACTCTATAACCAGAAGTATTTAGATGTGCAACACTCACTAAATTATAGTTAAGATCATCAACCCAATATACATTATCACATCTGATCTTGTCAGTCAAGTTAATTGATCATTTCCCTTCAACAAGACATGGTGCATCATTTCCAAATTTAACATAACCGCCATTGCACTGATATAAGGTTTCAAATTTATCCTTGTCACCAGTCATGTGATGTGAACAACCATTGTCAATAATCCAATGGTCACCTTTACTGATATAATAAACTAGTGCAGTTTTCTCATCGTCATCAAAATCATCCTTCATAGCAACATACACAACTTCTATATCATTTTCATCAGAATTATCAGTTTCACTATCACTGGCTTCTTCAGCTATATAGAAATATTTCTTACCTTTATCTTTGTAATCCTTATACTTTCTAAGGTCTCGGTCATCCTTTCTATCTTTGTACTTGTCCCTTCTTTCATGTTTTTTGTTCTTATCAGGACATCTAGCAGCAATATTACCAACTTTGTTACATGAAAAACAAATGATAGGAAGTTTACCTTTGAATTTTCCTTTACCTCTAGATAGTATTTTTTCCATAAGTGCCTCAAGTTCTTCCAGATCATCATTTATAGTGTTGTTGTCACTGTTTACACATTTCTTTCCTTTCTTTAATTTGTTAAGGACCAACTGGGATCTGAATGCAGAATCAATAGCTTGTGGGGTGTAGTTATCAAAATTTGACATCTCAAATGCAGTAAGTCTGCCTACCAAACCTTTTAAAGTCAAATTGTTATTAGGAGTACATCTTAATTCTTGAATTGAAAAGACTCTAATAGCATATAAAGGAAAAAGAGTTCTCAGTATCTTGCTCATAATGGTGTTATCATCAATGGTTCCATTAGCTCCTCTAATAGCATTCACAACTTCCTTTATTCTATCACAGTATTGAACTATATTTTCTCCTTCTTGCATTTTCATTTCATCAAACTTACCTCTTAAACTTTCAGTTTTGGCTCTTAGCACATTTGTATCTCCTCTATAGATGGTTGCTAGGGTATCCCACATCTACTTTGTATTTGTACAGTTCTTTATGTCTTCAAATTCAGGGTAGCTCATAGATGATGCGATATCCAACATTGCTTGATTGTGTTCCTACTTTTCTCTTAACTGTTCAGTGGTGAGAGGTGTAGTTGGGACTACATAATCATGTTCAATATAGTACTTAGCAGCATCACCAATACCAGCAAGATGCATTTTCATCAAACTTTGCCATGCAGGGAAGTTATCTTTGTTCAACTTCAGCACCTCCTTTTTATACATCTTGATCTTTTGCTCCAAGTACCTTCAAACTGTGTTCAAGAGACCAAAGCTCTGATACCAATTTTTAGAATCTATATGAATAACTGTGAGGGGTGGGGGGGGTGAATCAATTATCATTAGGTATAGATGTACCAATTGAAACTTTATAGGACTTTAAAAAACTGAGATCTTCTTTGTAGCAATAGCATAAGTCAACAACATAAATATGCAGTTTACTGTTCAAATGTAATCAGCTTATAGAAACCTAATAGTAAAACACAACATAAACATTCACACAAGTTGACACTAGTATTTAACGTGGAAACCCAAATTGGGAAAAACCACCAATAACATGCTACTAGGTTTTCACTCTTCTGAAGTGAGCTCTGCTAGGAGCCAATCCTGTTAAAGATTACAAAACACACTACTAAATGTGACTTGGTTAAAATATTTAATCACCCTATCATGAGTGGCCTTGTTAGAGGTCTTAGAATATTCCACCTGAATTTCACCTTGCTCAAAGGATTTATACAATGACTGTTAGGTCAAACTGGTTAAAGAATTTTGACTGATACAATGGTTAGAAAGTAATCAGCAGGTGTGATTTGATACATACAACTTACTTTACAAATCCAGATCCTATTCAACTCTTATGCTAATTCACTGAGTGGCCTCCATTCTCATTTCAATCTTCATATCTTCTTGGAAATCCGTCAAGCAATCACTTTTGCAGCTCTCTTCTTCTTTGTTTAGCCTTCTTTGCTAGATCATGCCAATCAGTCAATTAACCATGCAATTATCTTGCATACACTTTTCTCATACATTCTTCTCTTTGAATAACCCCTTGAGGTTATCTTATACCTCTTCATCTAGGTAAAATAAATCTTTGTTGCTTAATCAAGATCGTAGATCCTAGGTTAGGTCAGATCCAACGAATCTTTCCATCTTTCCATTTAATTTATTTCTCCAAATCAATCACTAATTAAATCTTGTATCCATGCATTAATTATGGTTACCCATGCATTTAAATAGTGTGGACTAATCATGCTTATCCCCAATTAACTTTACATATCCCAATAAATTCAATTATGTCAGGCAAAGATCTCTAATCTCAACATTTACCAAAATACTGTTGCACGACCAACACTGTGTTCTTCCACTCGGTCATCACTATTTTCCTCGGCAATTTACTAGTGCTCAGTCGACACCTAGAAATTATCCTCAGCATACACTGGTGGTCGGTCGACACAAACTTCACTCAACATATACTATTCCTAGTAAACTGACATCTTGACTTAGTGTTATGGATAAACAACACATTACTTTGCCAATGTGCCAACTGATCAAGTACCCTTGTGATTTCCCATAACTCAATCATTTGGCTCAGTCTTCTTTTTATCCTTGCCTTCAAATCTTCTTCAACAATCAATAGATATGGTACTTCAAATAGATAGTAATAGTCACACCAGTTAAGGTTTGACATCAATGACAAAACAACAATTGTTTACATTGTAGCTTTCCAACAAACTCCCTCTTTGGCATTGATGGCAACACTAAATAATAAAACAATAATTTTACAAACATAGTTACCATACAATCCAAAAAGTTTGCCTGTGTTCCTTGATATGAATAAATCTTCATTAATGTCTTTAGCTTCATTTTGATTCTCATGTTGTAAAACATTTCTCCCTCTATGTCTGTAATCACACTAAAATATTTCTATTTCTGCTCATCTATAGACTCTCTCTCTCAGCAAACTCTCCCTATTTCTCTAAGTATAGTAATCTCTCCCTCTTTCAGTAAACTTCTTCCTCTTTGACAACAATGCCAAAGACATTTGACATCTTCATCATACAGATTCTTCTGCTCTAACTCAGTATCATGATGTTCTTGTCATCTTGTTTATGACTGGTCCTTTTTTTGTCCTTGTCTATCTTTCACAGCTTTAGGCAGCATCCTAAAGTGTGACTTCCTGTGCATCAATGTGTCAAATATTCTGAATATAACATTTGGTGCAATAGTTCCATTATGAACTAATTAGCGTCAGTTAGAGGAATCACCCCTAATTTAGCTCACAGATACTCATGAGCATCTTTAGGTAGTGCTTTTTTAAATATGTCTGCTAACTGTTCCTTAGTATGTACATATTCCAGTCTCACTTCCTTGTGTTGAACTAGCTGCTAGAGTAATTATCTGTCTACACTTATTAATTAGATCTCTTTGATTTAATTAATTAAGTTGTTTATTACTCTAGTTTTACTTAAGCTATCTCTTAGGTGCATTATTATTAATATTTATATTAATTATTAATGTGCAACCTAGCTTTTCTAGTTTTAGGGTTTCGTTCAACTTTATAGGTTGAACTTTGTAGTTCTTTCTTCATTAATTCAAATTACAATTTAGCTCACTTCTTGAGCAACTTTTGAGTTCTTCTCCTTCCCTCTTCCTGCTTCTTTCTTGTTACAGGTTTCTTGCATGCAAGTTTTCTTTAGGTTCTGTGGATTTGTCTCTCAAATCCTACATGGTATCAGAGCTTCCCTGCTGCTGCCTGGTCTGAAGGTTTTTGAAGCCCTGATTCGAATAAGAAAAGCACAGCTTCTCTAGGGTTTTTTCTTCAATCTTGACAAAGAACTTTTTTTTTGGAGCACTTTGAGCAAAAATGGATGCCACCATCGTGCTTAGAAGGCCTGGGAGAATCAAAAATCATATAAAGTTTGTAGTTTTTGGCCACAATGAGCTCTGGGAAAAACTTTCTACCTCCTAGGCCATACGACATGCAAATCAAGAAAACAAAATTCAAAAAAAAACTTGAAAAATGCCCATTTTAGGGCTTTTCTAGGTGCTGTCGGTCGCACCACCAGCGCACTGCCACCGTGCCACCCTGGTGCCACTCGTGCTCAGCCCACACCCGACCTCCCGCCTGCACGTCGCTCTAACCACTGCCTGGCCCTCCACCGGCGCAGTGCCACCCAGGAGCCTCTCGATAGCCGCCGGTCGGCCACCACCTCAACCGGCCAGCGCCGCCGCCTCTCCACCCGCGCACCGCCCCCCCATGACATCAGCATTCCGTAGGGTGATGTCATTTGCCGACGACAGTTCAAATTTTCTGGCTACTAGGAAAAATTTCTGGTAGAATGTCATATAATGACCATACGGCCGTCAAATTTTTTTCCGCGGACAGGTGACGGTCGTTTGACCGTCAATTTTTTTCCCATGTCTGGTTTTTTCTAGAGAGCTATTTTTCGGAGGCATAGTTGGTTTTTTGGCCGTAACTTGTGCATACGGTGTCCGTTTTTAAAAAAATAAAATATCGTCAAAAAGGTGTTTTTGAGCCGGATGCAATGGTGCTAGTCTCACTTTCTGATTCAGCCATTTGACCTCTCAATTTTGGCATTGAAGTAGAGGCTTGAGTTTCCTCCCTCTCTGCATGTGGCATCCATGTTTTCTTCTCATTTTTTATGCTTTCTATAGTTGTTTCTTTGTTGTACAGGGGGTAGATTTATACATTGTGGGGGGGGTGCATTTGCTTTCTATACTTTAATTCA
>MU224712.1:132267-149023 GCA_018584345.1 Thuja plicata
CATCCATGTTTTCTTCTCATTTTTTATGCTTTCTATAGTTGTTTCTTTGTTGTACAGGGGGTAGATTTATACATTGTGGGGGGGGTGCATTTGCTTTCTATACTTTAATTCAGAAACAATCCTTCTACTTCCGTCTACTTCTTCTCTCAATGTCAGACCCCTCTGTGGCCTGGATGACACCACACAATTATCACACCTGGAAAGCACACATGACCAGGCTACTCATGTCACATGGCTTATGGTCATGTCTAGATGAGAACCAACCTATTCTATAGTGTTTGTTTGAGGTCCTTTAGCATAGAAAAAAAATGGATGAAGCCATGGGTTTGATTGCACTGCACATTTCAAACAGCCTCCTATTTCATCTAGATGGTTTGACCACTCCTCGTGCCTATTGGGGAAAGTTTGTAGATCTGTTTGGCATAGTGAATGCATTCTAGGCACTTCAGCTTGATGCAGAGTTGACATCCTTGTCTCCTGATAGTTTTTCCACCATTGAGGACTTCTTGATGAAGTTCAATGCTCTCTGATCACTTTTACAGGGATGTGGGAAGACCAAATCATATGATGAGTGTATCTTTCTGATACTCTCAAAGCTTCATGGAGAGTTCCATATTTTCTCCTCCACTTTCTATTCCACTATGGATGCCTTGGGTCCTAGGGTCAAGAGCAGTCAAAGATTCAATAGTTGAATGATGCTTCAGGTTCTATGAGCCATGCCTTGGTTGCTCACCCATCTCCACGGAAGCCAGAGCAGAAACAGGTATCATCATCCATAGAATCTTGGAAGGATTCTCCTTCTCAGCATTCCTCTAGCCCACCTCCTTCACCTAAGGGTAAATTGAAGACAGACAAACCCAAGTGTACTTACTAAATTAAGTTCAATCATGATGAGTCTCAGTGCTTTTAGAAGAAGGTAGATGGATATGCCCAATAGATTGTTGATTTGACAACTCTTCTTCATAAGAGCAACATTGATATTCCTTCTTCCTCTTCTCACTGGTCTTCTTCATCATCATCTCAGGCAGATGGGTCATAAAATGGAAAGGGTCATGCCTTATGTGTATCTTCTATAGCTCCCTCTTCTAGGTGGTTGTTGGATTCCGATGCTTCACATCATATAGCATCTTCTCAGAGTTCCTTCTCATCTTCTGCGGCCTCTCCTACCCCATACATCTTGATGGGGAATGACATTGTTATGCCTGTGTGTGGTCAGGGTTCTATTGACATCATTGGTGGTGCATTCCATGATGTACTATGTTTCATCCTTGTCATCGAACCTTCTCTCCATTTATCAGATTACTCACAATGGGACAGAGAAGATAGTTGAATTCACTGCAGATTTTGTACATCAGAGATAGTACAACTAGCCACATTGTTGCTATAGGGATAGTTGATCATGTCACCCACCTGTACTCCTTCTCCCATTTTGGTCCACCATCTCCAGTGTCAGAGAATATCTCTCCTACTTCACGAGTGCCTAGTGAGAAGAAGTCGGGTCACCTAAACTTTTGTGTTGCTCTTGAGATCAGTGTTGTGGCTTCTCCACCTCCTCCTCCTATTGCGCTTGCATTTGTTTAGCATGATTCTTCTTTAGCAGTCCCTATTATGGTCACTCCCTGCATTGAGCCTTCCCTTCCAGTTGTTGAGGGCATATCTGAGGACATTCATCTCCTCCCAGCTGACAGATTCAGCCCATCTATTGGCCCACCTTCATTGGGGATTCCATTCTAGGAGTCTCATTAATTATCCTTTGAGCACCAGCTTGGCCTTCCGGTTTCACCTCTCATTCAGGGGTTTCCTTGTTGCTCTGTACCTCTATTTCTTCCACATTGGAGTTCCATTGGTTCAATCATTCCTACAGGGGTTCCATCTTTCTGGGGGGGCTTTGGTGTCTCATCCCTCTGTCATGGGGGGTTTGATTGTACTTATGGTTTTGAGAGAGTCTATTGAGCCATTCTTTTCTATTTTTTTTCTATCTCTTCTTGGAGTAGGGTTTTTCCCATGTGGTTTTCTCTATTTCTCCACTTTACAGAGATTTAGTTGTGCTTGGGTACCTGATCAGGCCTTGTTGTTGAGACCCAGTTTCCTACTTTCATAGCTTTTCTAAGTTAGCTTACCTCCTGAGCTTCGCTTAAGGAGGGGTGTTAGAGTAATTATTTGTTTACACTTATTAATTAGATCACTTTGATTTAATTAATTAAGTTGTTTATTACTCTAGTTTTACTTAAGCTATCTCTTAGGTGCATTATAATTAATATTTATATTAATTATTAATGTGCAATCTAGCTTTTCTAGTTTTAGGGTTTCCTTCACCTTTATAGGTTGAAATTTGTAGTTCTTTCTTCATTAATTCAGATTACAATTTAGCTCTCACTTCTTGAGTGACTTCTGAGTTCTTCTCCTTCCCTCTTCCTGCTTCTTTCTTGTTACAGGTTTCTTGCATGCAGGTGTTCTTCAGGTTCTATGGATTTGTCTCTCAAATCCTACACTAGCTCCCTCAAGTAATGATACTTGATAGCTATATGCTTTGTCTTAGAGTGCATCATAGGGTTCTTATAAATATTGATGGCACTCATGTTATCACAATATATAACAACTAGTTCTATGATTTCTTCTTTCATACCTTTTAGTAGTATCTTCAACCATACAATATTAGAGCAGTTAACTGCAGAAACCACATACTCAGCTTCAGCTATAGATTGTGAGGTGCAATTCTATTTCTTTCTTGTCCATGAAAAAAATCTATTTCCTAAAAGAAATGCGCCACCTATGGTTCTTTACCTGTCATCCACATTTCCAGCCCAATCAGAGTCAGTATAAACTCTGAGCTTAAACTTATCATTATTTTTGTAATACAGACCATATTTATATGTTCCTTTCAAATATCTTAGAATTCTTTTTACTGCCATCATATGAGTATCTTTAGGATTGGCAGAAAATCTTGCAACAATTTCAACAGCTAGAGAAATATTAGGCCTGTTGTGTACAACATATTGCAACTTTCCAATCATTGATCTGTAAAGGGTTTGATTCACTTCTTTTGTATCATCATTTTTTGTTAACTTCTATCCAGTAGCCATGGGTGTATTCACTACTTTTGATTCTTCCATGCCAAAAGTTTTTATTATCTCCTTGACATATTTTGATTAAGTAATGTAGATACAATTATTCATTTGATATATTTGCAGGCTAACAAAGAATTTGATTTCACCAAACATAGACATCTCAAATTTAGTTTGCATCTCTTTTGCAAATGTTTGGCAGAACACGTCTTGTCCACCAAATATAATGTCATCAACAAAAATTTCAACTAATAAAGTACCTTTATTTTGTTGTCTTCAAATAGAGATTGTTGTTGTCATTGGTTTTTACAATTCCAATCTTTATCAAATAATTGTACAATCTCTCATACCATGCTCTTGGTGCTTGCTTCAGTCCATATACTGCCTTGTGTAATCTACAAACCATGTTCCTCTTGCTTGGGTCAACAAATCGATCAGCTTGTTAAATGTACACTTCTTCTTCTGATATTCTATTTAGAAATGTTGACTTTACATCCATCTAATAACATTTAAAACCTTTGTAGGCTGCATATGCAAGTAAGGTTCTGAATCCTTCCAATCTTGCAACTGGGGCGAATGTTTCTCCATAATCAATTCCTTCCTCTTGTGCATAACCCTTGCATACCAGTCTATCTTTATTCCTTGTTACTTCTCCATGTTCATTCAGCTTATTTTTGAATACCCACTTAGTGCCAATTACATTTTTGTCATTCGGCCTAGTTACAAGTGTCCAAGTCTTATTCTTCTCAATCTGTTCAATCTCTTCATTCATGGCTTGTATCCAGTCTTCATTTTCTAAGGCATCTTTTACTATTTTAGGCTCAAAATCACATAACAAGCATGTATCGTCTCTCAACTTACTTCTTTTCATACATGTAGAATCCTTTGATCCTATGATTTGATCAGGTTTTTAGTGCCTCCTTACATACTTTTCTAGATTAGGTTCTTGCTTTGCTTCAGATTCATTGTACTCATTCAATTCGAGTTTATTCTATGTCTCGGCATCTCCATCAGATAGCTCGATAATTACCTCATGTTGCCTGGCAGCCTCAATCTGTGACTTGGCAGATGCTAGCTATTACTCGACAACCTCATTCTCAAGTTCAGGTAATACATTAGAATCTTCCTCATCCAGATAGACAAATGATTTATAAATTTTAGGTTCTTGTGTGCTTTCTGCTTCATTTCTTTCTGCATATTCATCAATTCTAACATTTGCACTTTCCACAATTTTGTTAGTGTTAGAATTCAAACACTTATATAATTTAGTTTTAGTTGAATAGCCAAGAAATATGCCTTCCTCACCTTTAGCATCTAGTTTTCCATTTTTTTTATCCTTCAGTATGAAGCATTTACTTCCAAAGACTTTGAAATATCTTACATTAGGTGCATATTCGTACCATAGCTCATAAGGTGTAGCATTAGTACCTTTTTAACTTGTACTCTATTCAGGGTATAGACTATTGTACTCATAGCTTCTCTCCAATATTTATGTGCAACATTTTTCTCCATCATTAGTGTTCTAGCACAATCCATGATAGATCTATTTCTTCTTTTAGCAATACCATTCTATGGTGGTGTCCTAGGTGCAGACATCTGTCTTTTTATACCTTGGTCATTGCAAAACATGTTAAACTCATTAGAAATAAATTTGCCTCCTCGGTCAGATCTCAAACATTTTAGACTTTTTCCTATCTCCTTTTCAACTTTTGCCAAGTACGACTTAAATAACTAGAATGCATCAGATTTTTCTTTGAGAAACATAATAGTCATCATTCTGGAGTAATCATCAACAAATAGAATGAAATATCTATCTCCATAGTAACTTTTCTCACCAATGGGACCACAAAGGTCAGTATGAAGCAATTCCAAAATTTCCTTAGAAGTATGAGTCTTTCTTTTGAAACTAGATTTAGTCATTTTTCCCAATTGACATTGCTTACACATTGCATTTTTCAAGTTTCTTTAACTTAGGCAACCCTCTAACATTTTTCAATTTTCTTATGCTTACCAAGTTATCAAAGTTTACATGACACAACTTTTTATGCCATAACCAAACATCAATATATTGTGCGAATAATCATGTCTCATCAGCTAAGTCCAGATAAAATAAGTTACCTTTTTTTTCTCTCCACTTCCAACTAGTTCTCCAGTGGCATCATAGATCTTTGCCTTCTTGTGATGGAATTCAGCTCTATAATCAGAAGTATTCAGCAGTGCAATACTCAATAAATTATAGTTAAGATCATCAACCTAATATGCATTGTCACATTTGATCTTGTCAGTCAAGTTAATTGATCCTTTCCCACAACAAGACATGGTGTATCATTTCCAAATTTAACATAACCACCATCGCACTGATCTAAGGTTTCAAATTTATCCTTGTCACTAGTCATGTGATGTGAACAACCACTGCCAATAATCCAACAGTCACCTCTACTCATATAAGAAATTAGTGTAATTTTCTCATCATCATCAGAATCATCCTTCATAGCAACATACACAAGTTCTATATCATTTTCATCAGAATTATCAGTTCCATTGTCAGAGGCTTCTTCAGCTATATAGCAATATTTCTTACCTTTGTCTTTGTAATCCTTATACTTTCTGAAGTCTTGATCATCGTTTCTGTCGTTGTACTTGTTGTCCCTTCTTTCATTTTTTTCATTCTTATCAGGACAACTAGCAGCAATATGACCAACTTTGTTACTTGAAAAACAAATGATAGGAAGTTTACCTTTGAATTTTCCTTTTCCTCTAGATAGTATTTTTTCCATAAGTGCCTCAAGTTCTTCCATATCATCATTTGTAGTGTCACTTTCACTGTTTACACATTTCTTTCCTTTCTTTGATTTGTTAAGGACCAACTGGAATCTGAATGCAGAATCAATAGTTTATGGAGTGTAGTTATCAAAATTTGACATCTCAAATGCAGTAAGTTTGCCTACCAAACCTTTTAAAGTCAAATTGTTATTAGGAGTACATCTTAATTCTTGAATTGTAGAGACTCTAATAGCATATACAGGAAGAAAATTTCTTAGTATCTTTCTCATAATGGTGTTATCATCAATGGTTCTATTAGCTCCTCTAATAGCATTCACAACTTCTTTTATCCTACCACAATATTGAACTATATTTTTTCCTGCTTGCATTTTCATTTCATCAAACTTACCTCTTAAACTTTCAGATTTGGTTCTCAGCACATTTGTATCTCCTCCATAGTTGGTTTCTAGGGTATCCCACATCTGCTTTGCATTTGTATAGTTCTTTATGTCTTCAAATTTAGGATAGCTTAGAGATGATGCGATCTCCAACATTGCTTGAGTGTGTTCCTGCTTTTCTCTTAACTGTTCAGCGGTGAGAGGTGTAGTTGGGACTACATAATCATGTTCAATATAGCACCTAGTAGCATCACCAATACCAGAAAGATGCAATTTCATCAAACTTTTCCATGCAAGGAAGTTATCTTTGTTCAACTTCGATACCTCCTTTTTATACATCTTGATCTTTTGCTCCAAGTACCTTCAAACTATTTTCAAGAGACCAAAGCTCTGATACCAATTGTTAGATTGTATATTTATAACTGAGAGGGGGTGAATCAGTTATCCTTAGGTCTAGATTTACCAATTGAAACTTTATAGGACTTTAAACAACTCAGATCTTCTCGGCAGCAATAGAATAAGTCAACAACATAAATATGTAGTTTACTATTCAAATGTAATCAACTTGTAGAAACTTAACAATAAAAAATAACATAAATATTCACACAAGTTGACACCAGTATTTAACGTGGAATCCCAAATTGGGAAAAACCACCAGTAACATGCTACCAAGTTTTCACTCTTCTGAAGTGAGCTCTGCTAGGAGCCAACCCTGTTAAAGGTTACAAAACACACTGCTAAATGTGACCTGGTTAAAGGATTTAATCACCCTATCATGAGTGGCCTTGTTAGAGGTCTTAGAACATTCTTCTTGAATGTCACCTTGCTCAAAGGATTTATACAATGACTGGTAGGTCAACCTGGTTAATGGATTTTGACTCATACAATGGTTAGAAAGTAATCAACAGGTGTGATCTGATACATACAACTTACTTTGTGAATCCAGATCATTTTCATCTCTTATGCTAATTCACTGAGTGACCTCCATTCTCATTTTAATCTTCAAATCTACTTGGAAATCTGTCAAGCAATCACTTTCGCAACTCTCTGCTTCTCTGTTCATCCTTCTTTTCTAGATCATGCCAATCAGTCAATTAACCATGCAATTCTCTTGCATACACTTTTCTCATACATTATTCTCTTTGAATAACCCCTTGAGGTTATCTTATACCTCTTCATCTAGGTAAAATAAATCTTTGTCGCTTAATTAAGATCGTAGATCCTAGGTTAGGTCAGATCCAACGGAAGTTTGCATCTTTACATTTAATGTATTTCTCTAAAGCAATCACTAATTAAATCTTGAATCCATGCATAAATTACGATTACCCATGCATTTAAATAGTGTGGACCAATCGTGCTTATCCTCAATTAACTTTACATATCCCAATAAATTCAATTATGTCGGCCAGAGATCTCTAATCTCAACATTTACCAAAATACTGGTTCTCGGCCAACACTGTGTTCTTCCACTCGATCATCACTATTT
The DNA here is from genome assembly GCA_018584345.1 of Thuja plicata. Lineage (NCBI taxonomy): Eukaryota > Viridiplantae > Streptophyta > Pinopsida > Cupressales > Cupressaceae > Thuja > Thuja plicata. Next base: position 139,980 of record MU224712.1, read on the forward strand.
TACTCAGCAATTTACTGGCGCATGGTCAACACTTAGAAATTATGCTCAACATACACCAGTGATCAGTTGACACAAACTTCACTCGGCATATACTTTTCCCAGTAAACTAACATCTTTACTTAGTGTTATGTTTAAACAACACATTACTTTGCCAATGTGCCAACCTATCAAGTAGCCTTGTGATTTCCCATAACTCAATCATTTCAATCAGTCTTCTTGTTATCCTTTCCTTCAAATCTTCTTCAACAATCAATAGATATGGTACTTCAAACAGATAGATATAGTCTCACCAGTTAAGTTTTCACATCAATGACAAAACAACAATTGTTTACATTGTAGCTTCCCAACAGATCCCATGCATGCATCCTCTCATAGTTAATCATTTCCAATACACCATTGGGAAGGGGGTCATGCCTTTTCCATCTTAATTCACATTCACTTTAGACACCCAACTTAGCAAAAAAAATTTCCAAGGAATTACCCTCTCGATAGATATGAGAGATTTTATAATCTTGGAAACAGTTTATAATAATCTTAGATTCCTCTATCCAATATTTTATTTTCCAAGAGGGAACTTAGTTTCCCTTCAAACATTGTATTATATTATTGGAATGCCCTTCAATCTACACCTTGGCAGAATTCATATCTTTATGTAGTTTAGCCATGGTAGATACCAATAGCTTTGGCAATGTGATTAGTCTTGCTTCCCAAGGGGAGTACCATCACTACCAAAAACCCACCATGTTCATTCCTTAACACTCCCCCACAACTAGCTTGCCTAGGGTTTCCCTTGACTATGCCATAAAAATTGACTTTGATCCAGCCACCAAGAGGACTTTCCCAAACAACATTCTCTTTGGCTCTCCTCAAGGGGGTAATAGGGAGAGAAATATCAGAAGAAAGATTCCACAACTAGGAAGGGCAAGAGTCTCTATAAAAAAAATTATTTTTTCATAAATTTTGTTATTTGATACAACAAAGAGGAAATTATCAAGAAGAGACTTTTTGTATTTAGAAAATACCACCATAGGTGGTAAAAAATCCTCCTAAAACACAGTATTGTTGGGTACGTGAAGTTCAATGAGATTTGTCCCTTACATTTTACAGTCTCTCAGATCATTTTTACATTTTTGGGATTTTAAATCATAATATGTCAAATGAATAACTTGTATATGTTTTTGTTCAACAATAAAAGTATCATGCTTGCCTTTTTGTGGATGTAGCTGAATTGGAAAACCATGTAATCTATGTGTCCTTTTTGTTTGTGTGCTTTGTTTGTGGCATTTAATTTATTTTCAATTTCCTCAATTATTTAACAAATGTCACCACTTTAGGTACTTTTGGCTCCCTAAGAGGGCAAATTTTCATTTTCATGTCAAATTAACATCTTGAAACCTTGCTATATTCAATGTCTTTGAAATTCTATTTAGTTATACACAAAGTAGCACTTCTCAATTCTCATATGCAACATATAATATATTTTCTCTCCCCATATAGGTGTCACAATCCAATCCATAATTCATAACGTATACAATTTTTTATGAACGATCTCACAAAAATGATTGAATACCTAGATCCAACAATGAGCCAATAATATTTCTCAATAGTACATCCCTACTTGATGATCCTAAATATTAATGATACAAAATTTATTTGATATATATAGGTCTATGTGGATTCTATGGCAACTCACACTCTTTTACCTCACCATGAATCCTACTTATTTTGAAAATATTAAGTGATCCCTTATCAAACTCTCCTTGTATTTCTAAGTGAATCCATGCATAATCCCTATACAACTATATTTTAGATATCTATTATCATCTTAGATATAACGCCCATGTCATGGATTGAAACTCACATTACAACTCCTTTAGATACTTCACAAATCCAACTAGTTAGCCTTAGAATTCATAATCCATTATATTATGCATGTGACAAGATAAACAACGTTGGTTTTCAATATTTTGGGGGGTAATTTTATCTAGCCAATATATTGTTATTTTAATGGGGGTGATTTTATCTAGTTAATATATTTTAAATTTGTATGTTATTTGAAATAAATAGAACTAAAAGTTATTCATGATCACATGTAAAGTAAAGTTAGTGAACTAAATGTGCTTGAATTATTGAGGTTACAAGGTCTTTTTTTTATAATTAGCACTAAATTTTTATGCGATTCAATATTGAAGATATCTATGAGATATATACAAGAATTCATGGAATAAAACTCAACACTTATTAGTTCTTTTATTTTTTATTATTTGTTAACTTTATCAATATTTATGACACATATCTAATTTAAATATATTTAATGAGTCAAGATAAATTTTGTACTGTCCTTAAACATTAGCACCCATTATATGTGGCTATAATTAGGACCTATAGTCCCTATTTGGTTATTTTGAGGTCTTTTCCCATTTTGCTTGATCCTAGCAACCTATAATTCAAATCGGGGCCTTGGTTCATCATCCGGATGTCCCTGGAATAATTTGGGACAAAATCCTAGGGTGCACAATGTTTCAAAGGTTCTAAACCTAGGTGCACAACATTCTAGGCATTCTGCACCCAAGTAGTTTGTCCCAAATTTGACTTCAAGCCCGATGTCAGGGTTTTCAATTTATTTCTTCTCTAGTGGTCAGCCTGGCTTAGTTTTAGATCCTGAAATGATGGGAAAAGTATATAAACCCTATATCTCTCCTTATTTTTCAACATCCTATCATATTCAAGCTATCACAAGTACTCTCAAGCTATCAAGTCATGCAAGGATTCATTTTCAGATTTTCAAGAGTATTTAAGCAAGCTAGGTGATTTCAAAATCTCAAGCTAAAGAATTATTCTAATTATTCCATCAAATCAAGGAAATATTCTTCAAGTTGGAGTTAGCATTTGTATCGCATGGTGGTGTCCTAGTGGAGCTCTCAAAAAAGAAAAAAATATCTATCTTTCTCCATCATTCTTCTCTCTCTCCTCACAAGTATGATCAAGCATTTAAAGAAAATCAAGATTTGGGGTTGTCATTCATAGATCTATGCACATGTGAAGGAAACCTTGTGTTAGGTTTAAGTAATACTAAGAGTGGGGTGAATCAGTATTAGAACATTTTAAATTATAAATAATAAATTTCCCACTTAACCAAATAATTTTTGAAATGAAAAGAACATAAATACATAACACCATGAATTTATTCTTGAGGAAACCCTGGCCAAGGGAAAACCCCGGTGGGGATGGTACCCATTAATATGACTTAAAATTATAATGTCCCTGTTAGGAGACCTAGCCCTGTTAGGAGCTGAATATTAAATTAGTATGTTTTCATGTTAAAGGAATACAAAACCCTGTTAAAGGTATACCCTGAGCTCACTGCTCATACAATCATAAATATGTCTCTGTTACAATTCTTTATCAAAATGAACATAAATAAACATATTATATCCTTAGGTAGTTCTAGTTGTAGCTTGCATCATCATCTGTCTAAGTCTGACATCACCATGCATCCATTCATCTATTCACATACATACCATACAATCATACTTCGCTTCTCAAAAGCTCTTCATATATATACATTATTACATACCCAGTCGGCTCCCAAATACTTAAAAAAATGGAACAAACACTTATACAAAAATTAAATACAAATTTGGCGATCATACACTACCAAAATATAGGTAATACACAATACAAATTCAACATAGCACATTTGGATTCCATATTACACTCCCTCAATCATCGCGACCATTCAACTGCCATGTCTCATTGTATCACTGTCTTTGCATGTCTTCAAATATTTGTATCTTTCATATCTGAACTCCAAAACTCAAGAGACCTTAACTAAAGGTCTATCATACCCCAAAGTAGCTTCCTCTAAGCTTGCATGTCTTCATTCATCATATACAATGTTCGCTTCCCAAAATTGTACTCTTGTACCGTATAAACTTTTATACGAACTTAGTCATTTTTGCAAGCCTTAAGTCCAAAACTGTGTTTCACTCTAAGTGATCATTCATAACTGATGTCTTTCCATAGATGAAAACCCTAATATTTTCCTAAATGCTCCTGAATAAGCCACTTGCCAACAATCTCTCCCTTTGGCATTGATGGTAATACTTAGTGAAAAATGACTAAGTGTCAATACCAAAAAGAATATACATTACACTTCTTTATCTCCTTTACATATTTACTTGATTATATTCTATATCTTTCCTCTGTACATTTTTCATATCTTCTCTTCTACCCCTTTGACATCAATGGCAAAGGTATACAAAAATATAGAATACATAACAAAATCTATACAAATGCTTACAAAAATTTATACCATCTTAAGAACATATTGTAAAGATATTTTCAAGATCTTTACTTCTTCTGTCCAAGTCTTTACCAATATCTAACTCACATGAACTAGTCCATTCAGTGCAAAAGAAGATGTCTTTGTTGCCTTTAACTTAGTAGGCATGTTCCCAGTGAGAGCTTGTGCTATCTTCTCCGTGTTTGAAAGGTGTATCTCAAGAATTGATAACTTAGGAGTAATTAAAATCTTTACCATACCAAATATTCCCATAACTCTCCCTTTTTCTATCTCCAACATACTCAATTTGTCCAATATTTTGGACACTTCTTTGTCTAGCTCCAATATAGTGTGTGAGGAGGTCTCACAATCGTGCATCAACTTATCTAGAGTTTGTCTGTCCTTTTCTATGATCAACTGAATGTTCTAAAGATGTCTGATAGGATTTACATAGTAACTGTATAACTTCCTTCCATGTGATACACAAATCTTTGCTTCAATCATCTTTTTGCACAGTATGCCCAAGTCCCATGCAATAGACTTGCATACTTCTTCTAACTTCTTTGCTAAGTATTTATGTTCTATTTTTTCTTCTATGATCTTTTCTAAGGACTCATAGTGACTGTCAAAGTCATCCAATTCCTTGTTCAATTTATTTGTAGTGTCCTTTCCTTGGAAATTAAGAGGTATAGGTAGGAGTTTGTTGATGGTATCGACTTCTCTTTCCATTACCCTTGATTTTTTCTCAAATTTCTACTCAAATCTATCTTTTTCTTTGGAAAATGCTATGTAAGATAGCTTCATCAACTCATCCTCATCCATGCTCTCAACCTCAGTGCTTAGAGTTTTATCTCCACTTTCCAACAATAAAGATGAAGAAATAGATACATGAGTTTCTTGTTTTACTTCAACTTTATTTAATTTTTCCTCAGCTACCTCATCTTCTCTCTCTCTTTTTTCTTCCTTTTCTCCCATTTTCAGATCAAAAAATTCCTCCAATATCTGCAAAATTCTCAGTATCCCTTTCAAAAGGGTCACTAGCATCCTGAAAAGTGTCCAAAGACACATGCATACGAGTAACAAAGAAATCTGGCTGCTTTACAGTACTGAAAAATTGACTATCATCATCAACTTGTGATGTATCAAGTTTTACTTTAGTTGTCCTTGATGACTCACCTCTTAGAGTAGATTTAGGATTAGTATCCTTGAAAGGTGAAGACTTCTTAGGCTCAATCCCCATCAGAACCTTGTCTACTGCCTTCTTTGTTTCCTCAATCACTTCATCATATTTTCTCCCCATTATCTTTACCGGTCTTGATTTAGTTATCAATAGTGGTTTTATAGCATTCAATATCCTTTCCATCTCTTTAATACAAACAACATGTAACATATCTTCAATGAATTGTGTTCTGATTGTTTCATCTTCAATTTGTGTTAACTATTTTTTCTCTCTAATTTCTCATATATATCCTCAGGTATACTACCTTCAATTTCTAATAAGTTCTTAAAAATAAGTAAATGATTGATGACAATGTCCTCAATCAAGATTTGATCAGATGCATCATACCTCTCATAATATCTAGTCAATGAAATAAGCTTTCCCTGCTCAATGATCCTCTTCTCTAGTATCTTCATATCAGGTTTCTAGAGTTGTTTCACCTATGTTCTCTTCTCTTCCACTTTCTTCTCCTATGATTTTTCCTTTGCAACTTTTGTACTTTGTTTCTTAGGCGGAGAATCATGTTTAGTGGATCTATTGTTTATTTTAGGTAATTCCTTGGGTTTTTGTTCTTGCAATGTCCTCTTTGGTGGTATAGGTGTGGTTTTAGGTACATCAACTACAATAGGGGGTGGACTAATAACCTTCTCTATTTTTGGAGGTGGAAGGGCTGGAGGAGAAGTGCTCGCCAACCCAGAAACACCTTTTTTCATCTTCTTCCTTACCTCTTTCATCTCCTCCTTTGTAATACTAGCCTTGTCTGGTAGATTGTCTACCACATTTTCTACCTTCCTCTTCCTTGTTACTCAAGTATGTTCTTCCCTTATCTTCACAAAATTCTCTTCATAGGTGCCTTATTTCTTCGGATGGATCAATCTCTAAGGATAATACATGTTGAAATTGCATAGTCAAAACTTTAGGACTGACTTCATATCCCAGAGGATAACACTATTTCATTCTAGGTTGTACTGCCTCAAAGAAAAAACAATCAATTTCAACCATGAAATAGATTGTATCTCTATTCTTCTCTACCAAAGTCTCAGGTATCTTCATTGTTTCTCTCATATGTCTCTTCAAAATTTTGATCATCACAAATAGTTCCCTATAAACCTATGTACTATTCTATCTTATGTAACTCTGTATAATCTGAATTCTAGTGGCTTCGTTGTCATTCCAAGATCTAAGGTGTATACCAAGAAAGTTGTTTACAATGTGGATGTACATGTGTATCAATAATGATCCAAACCCGAATGCCTTCAACTTATCCTTATTTATCTACTTCACATTCTCCAAAAACTATTGTGCAAGTATTTTGCAAAGATTGTATTTGATGTTTTCCTTTACCATTCTATATGCCATCATGATTACTCCCATGGATACCGAGTTAGGTCAGCTGCTATAGTGTAGTTTATATCCGAGAATAATGGAAACTAATCTAACATCTTACTGAAAGATGTCGGCTATGGTCATCTCCCTCTTGTCCCATCTCGAATGCATCAGGGTTTCTACCTGTTTCTTTGTATTCTTCTTTGTGATAGGGATAACACTAGAGTTATCCAAACCTGCTATACCATGAATCAAATCACTGCATATCTTCACTGGAAGGTCTTCAATCAAAATGAATTGGTCATGTACTCTCCTCAGAATGATTTTGATCCATTCCTATTCATCAAATTCATAGAGTTTTGTCATTTGCATGATACTAAGATTGTTAAGATGTCCGAGCTCATCTTTCCATTTTCCATATGCTCCAATCATGTCCTTCATCTCCTTTTAGATCTAAAAGTCTCCTCGAGACTCATAATTATATTGAATGTAAGCCCTAATCTCTTTGACATGTTTAATATCATAGGGTGTTTGTGAAAATGCACCTTTGGGGTCATCTTCAGTGGGTTTAAATGAATGTTTTTTTAAAAAAAAAATTGTATCTAGGCCTTTTGACGATACAAAAAATCAATGGAGCATCCATAACCAAATTTTTCAAATAATCAAAAATACCTCTTCTTTGATGAATCTATGAATTTATGCTTCGTTCAATCACACAATGCACTTGCTTCTTTGTTCTTCTTGGCTCAAATCTCTATTCTTCTTTGGATCTGCTTCTTCGAATGATGATTAGATAAGTTCCTTTGATTTTCCTTATAATTCATTATGTAAAGAAACAACATATTTCCCCATAAACTCATCTTTGCATATGATCTAGTCAACTAATAATTTGGTGATCACATGATATAGCTTGCAAAGCTATGTGATCATAGATATATGTTCCATAACATATCTACATACTCTCCCTAATCTCGCAAATGCTTAATCTCCATAATCAGGGACTGGATAGATTTTTTATGTTTCTTTCCAACGCTCCCCTTAAGGCCATGCTTGACCATCTAGGTTGACGTATAAATCTTAGCATCGGGAAAAGAATCAGTAGCATCTACTGACTCTCCCTGAACCTTTTCCTCACTTGTTTCTTTTACCTTCCATACCTTATCATTGTTCATATCTCCTGCTTTCTTTAAATGACTATTATATTCCTCTGCAATACTCTTAGCATCACCAATATTCTTCTTTACATCAATAGGTGGAGGTCCACTTCTATTCTCAATTCTATTATACCTGCAAAAATTCACTATGTGTCATGTCTTATGACATTTGTAGCATGTAAGAGGTGGTATATTTTGGTTAATCTGCAACTTAAAATATTTTGCAATGTGCCCAAAGTTATTACATTTGTAACATGTGATCTTAGCTGTTATTCCTTCTCTATTGTAATCTTTCTTAGTTCTAGATTGATCAGGCTTCCTGCATTCTTCCTTCTTGTGTCCATATGCATGAAAATTGAAATAATAGACAGAAAAGGATTTGTAAGGAATTTTACCTCTGTAGTCTCTCTTCATGTGTCCAATATTTTTGCATCCAAAGGATCTACCTCTAAAAGGTTTTATCTATTCTTTAGGTTCTTCAAGAGTAGGTATTTCTTCATCAGTCTTCACTTCAGATTTTTCTTCCTAAGTATTTGAACATTCCGCTTCATTAAGGCCAACTCTAGTCATGAATCCTTTAGGTTTTTGTCTATCTCTATGCTCATCAATCTTATAACTTCTCATATGAATTTTTTCAATATATTTCTTAGCCTCAACAATTTCTCCCTTTATGATTTGATTTTATTTCTCTAATTCCATATATTTGTTTGCATAGTCATCCAATTCAATCTACATTTGTCCCATCTAAATATTAGCACCTTTTTGTAACACCCCAAAATTGGCACCTAATAATCTAATCAATTTTGGTGCGTTCCTTCAATTTTCTCATCTTCGAAGTCCTATTGTACTAGGCAAATTCTTCTCCTAATTGACTTTAACTGACTGAGTTTCAAATGCAGAAAACCCAAATTTGCATAAATCTGACATTACATCTAATTCCTAAATTCTCAATGATTATTAGCTAAAAACCCCTATGATTAATTGATTTAATCCTAAAGTCTTAAGTGCTTTTAATTAAATCAATTCCACCCCCTTTGGTTAATATACATAAAAGGAATTG
>MU224712.1:149073-183880 GCA_018584345.1 Thuja plicata
AATTATTGGATGAATTATCCTCAAAAAAGGAATTCCATAATTCCATGTGAAAGGACACTTATGTGGCAATAATTCACCCTTTTATTTAAATAATCTTTGCATTTTTGTCTCAAATGGAAATGAAGAGACCATCGTTTCTTTTCAAAAAACTCTTCACCCTCTTTCCATGGTTTTATATAAATTGGACCTCTTTTTCTTCATTGAGGATGATTTTGGAGAGCATCAAATTTATAGGCAATTTTTGCATTTAATTTCTTTCATATTTCAAGCTCAATTTGCATAATTAGTCTAAATTTCAATTGGAATTAAAGATGTTTATCTTTCATTTATGATCTATCTATAGGGCTAACAATTCAATTTTGTGCTTTCAAGCTTCCTAGATTCATTGCAAGTTCAATTCTAGCTTAAAGGAAATTCTTTTCTAGATTACAAGTACTTTCATTTTATTTAGATTAATTGCATTTTACATCCATAGAGTAGTTGCAATTCATTCCTAGATTAGTCTAATTTGCTTTCATAGTTTAAATTTCTTCTCAATTCATAGATTAAGAGCATTTTCCCATAGACTAATGGCAATTTTGTAGATTTAATGGAAATTCTTCTCTTCTTGCATTCTTAAAATCCTCCATGTTAGCAATGGTCAGGTTGTTGGCTCTCATTCTAAGGGTGAAATCAACATCCCCAACTGATTAGGAGGCAACAGGTCACCTCAATCGAATTTGTAGAACAAACAATTCATGTTTGTCTTTGTGAATTGAATGATTGTGTACAGACTATGTTGTGTTTGTGCCAAATTCAGAGGTCCACATTCAGCATATAACACTTTTAATATTTCTTTAATTTTATTTTTATCATTCTTAACTTTTTGAATCTCTTTAGCCTTCTGAAAGGAAGTAGTTTCATGATCAATCTTCAAATTATCTTTCTCTTGTTCAAGCTGTTTTATGTGATCTGAAGTATCACTGTCTGAATCCTCTTTTCTCTTATCTATAAGATCTTGTCTCTAACTCCTAGATAGTTCAAGTTGTTCCTTTAGTTTCTTGATGAAACCCTCTGCTCTTCTCAATTTTAATTTCAAGTCACCATTTTCTTCTTTAGCCTTATCAAGGTCTTCAAGTGCTACTTCAAAGTTTTCTCCCAAACTTTCAAAATCCATCTTGACATCCCTTAAGGTGTTAGACTTTCTCTCCAAGGGACAATTTCTCTGATACCAATTGTTAGGATTAATTAAATACTGAGAGGGGGGGTGAATCAGTGTTAAAACACTTTAAATTTAAACTTATCAATTTCCAACTTAACCAGATAATTGCTAAAATAAAAAGAACATAAATACAAAACACACAACTCATAACACCGTGAATTTGTTCTCGAGGAAACCCTGGCCAAGGAAAAACCACGGTGGGGATGGTACCCATAAATATGCACTAAAAGTATATTGTCTCTATTAGTAGACCTAGCCCTATTCAGAGATGAATATTACATTAGTACAGTTCCCTGTTAAATGAATATAAAAACCTGTTAAAGTTATACACTAAGCTCACTGCTAATACAATCATAAATATGTCTATGTTACAATGATTTATCAAAATGAACATAAACAAGCATCTGTTATGATTAGGTAGTTCCAGTTGTAGCTTGCATCATCATTTGTCTGATTTTGACATCACCATGCATCCATTCATCTGTTCGCATACATACCATACAATCATACTTCGCTTCTCAAAATCTCTTCATTTATATACATTATTACATACCCAGTCGACTCCCAAATACTTCACAAAATGGAATCAAAACTTATACAAAAATTAAATACAAAGTCGACTATCATATACTACCAAAATATAGGTACTACACAATCCAAATCAAACATAGCACGTTTGGATTCCACATTACACTCCCTCAATCATCGCGACCATTCTACTGCTCTGTCTTGTTGTATCACAATCTTCACATGTCTTCAAATATTTGTATCTTTCATCTCTGAACTCCAAAAATCAAGAAACCTTAATTAAAGGTCTATCATACCACAAAATAGCTTCCTATAATCTCTCATTTCTTCATTCATCATATACAGTGTTCGCTGCCCAAAACTGTACTCCTGTACCCTGTAAACTATTTTCTATACTTAGTCATTTTCGTAAGCCTTAACTCCAAAACTATGTGTTACTCTAAGTGATTGTTCACAACTGACGTGGTTCCATTAATGACAACCCAAATGTGTTCCTGAACACTCCTGAATGAGCCACTTGCCAACATCTCTCCTACAAGGTCAACATCTACATTCAAGAAACAAACATCAAGGATACTTAATGGATTTGAGTGATACAAACATCCATCCATGAGGGTAAGCACATTAATATAGTATGAAGCCTTTTTGTTTACTTTATGCTTACATTGCATTCTTTTAATTTTATATTTCAAGATGGATTTCTAAACAGGGGTTTGACCAAGGTAAACCCCTTCAACCAACCTATTTCCCATTTTTTTTTGTGAAGGTACAAGCCTGAAAGTTATAATTGCAAATCTAAGCTGTATAGGTCCCAACACAGGTCTCTTCCAAATCTGAGACATAATCATTAGGGAAAAAACATTCTAAATGTTCTGTACCCAGGTACAAAATATTTCATTCATTCTTCACCCTAAAAAACAAGCTCGTATTTTCAAGATAGACAACATACAAGTTTCAGGGCCCTAATTTGAATGTATAGTTGTTTCTAGGACTTTGACACTCATAAAAATAGTAGTATAACATCTCCTTCATTTCTCCAAGGTACACTTTCATTTATTATATTTTCATTTCCAAATACATAATCTTAACAATATCATCCTACTTTTCAAATCAATGTCACACTTTAAGGAAGAACCACAATATCTTGGAATTAGAACTTGAATCACTATTTAAGCCTATTGGGGTGTTCATCTTCCTAATGTGTGATATTCCCACATTTGAAAATGGAGGTGTGATCTTTCCTCTATTTTTATGATTCCCTTTTCATAGTGCACATTTTGGTGAACTCGATGTTTGTTACATTCGTTTGATTTTTCTATTTAAATATCCTCTCTGTTCTTTTTTATATCTAGATCTATTATTTATGTAACTAAATTTATAATAGATCTATTTTACTTTCATGCACGATCTGGTTCTTATAATTACTTTACAATTCATCTAGCTTCACATTTTGGCTTAAGAATTAGATCTCCTTTGTGCATTGAAATTTCTTTAGATCTATCTATTTTTTATTTTGTACATGAGTGTTATTACATTGAGTCCTACCTATAGCATTCCCATTATGATAAGCCATAGACTTATGGGTTCCTTTGAGCCAAAGTCCTCTTTTCTTCCTAGGAATCTTGAGGAGACCAACATGCATAATAATGATCTTCCTTCACCTCCTGATAAAAACTCTTCCCATTCTTCCGATTATGAGGATGGTATCCTAAGAGTTACACCTAGTCAAATCCAAAATATTTTTCATGATTTTGATAAATTTTAACAATGGTTAGGTCAAGAGAATCCCAACCTTGAGGCTATTTCTACAGTTGGTGATTTTAAAAATCTAATTCATAATGATGAATATGGAATGGATTTCTTACATTCTCTTTTTCAACTTGTTCATAACAATGTTAAGCCACTTCAATATTGTGCTCAAGATATTTCTTACACTCAACCTCCCACTAGTGTTGAGCCTTCCAATCCCATTCCCACCCATCAATACCTATTTTTTCTACCTATATTGTACCTATCATAACCACTTCCCTTCAACCTTCCAATCCTATACATGTTCCCATTCCTAATATAAGTACTCCTCCTTCTAGTGTTCCATGAGTTTCCTTACCTTCATCCATGCCCACTTATAATAGTGTGTCTTGTTCTTATTCACATGTTCCTTCCATTTCACACTATTCTCCAAATTTTTCTGACATATCTATTTCTACTCTTACTACCAAATCTAGAATCAATATTCTTGCTCGAATTATGTCATCTTTACAACAACAAATTTATTCCATGACTCAATCCAATTTTAACATTCCTACTTGTGATATTTCTAGTCCTTTATCCTTGGATACAATCTATATCGGCATTCCTCAATACATGTAGATTCCTCATTTAGATACCTATATGGTAAAGGTGATGCTTTAACCCATGTTAAGACCTTTCAAACATTGTGTTGTAACTTTTCTCGTGATCAAAGGTTCATGGCTAATCCATTTATTACAACCTTTCAAGATAAGGCCTTGTAATGGTATTACTCTTTGCCTCCTTATTCCATTGATTCCTTTCAAAATATTGCCAATTCCTTCATTAAAAAATTCCAAAACAACATTGGTCCTAAGATATCCTTGACTAATTTGATGCATTGTAAACAAGGCCCTAAAGAAAAATTTATTGATTTCATTGATAGATTTAAAATTTTTCATGCTCAAATTTCTTGTTCTATACCTGACATTGATGTGCAACATATTCTTATTGCTAATTTACAAAAATATATTAGGGACAATATTCTATTTTTTGAATTCTCTTCTTTTACTCAATTATGTATAGTGCTTCACAATTATCAGCTTCAAGTGAGTCAATTCGAGAGCACTATTCCAATGGCTCCAGTTGATAAGGGTGATGACACATCATAGTCCTTTCAGAAGTTTAAAAAACCAAAGGGCTTCATCAAGATCAATTCTTCATCTAATCATGTAGATGAGCAAGTGGAAACAAAATCTAAAGGTGTAGCTCCTTTGTCATCTACTTTAAACATGCTCATATATTTACCCAAATCAATGAATCTTTGCATAATGTGATGATGAAGTGTCTTAATGACAATATGTTAGTTCACTTCCTCCCATTAACCCTATTGATCCTAAAAAACCTCAATCCAAATATTTCAATCCTAAAGATTTCTGTCAATACCATCGTCAACCTACTCATGATACTGAAAAATGTTTTAGTTTGAAATCTATCACCCGATACCTTATTGATTTCAATGTTATATCTATTGAAGGTGTGAATAATCAAGGAAACAAATTTGTAGAATCTCCCAATCAAAAATTGTAAATATATATTGATCCTTTACCATCTCATTCCACTCATACCATTGAATCTACCCATACCATTGAGTCTACCCAACATTTTCCTTCTTTGTCCATATTGTTGTGTATGATGATGAATCATTAATTGAAGCCAATAATGTGGTTAATCTTTTTGATCAAACTGAATCCAAACCTCAACCCAAACTTGAACCTGAGATTCCCATTACCTTTGATCCTAGTAAAACTATTAAGGCTCCTGATGGTCCTCTTTACATTGTTTCAAGAGTTAATGGCCTTCTTTCCTGTGGTGTCCTTATAGATCCCACTTGTATGGTGAATGTTATAATTTAATAAAATCTTTACACTTGAAAAATGAAACATGATTTCTATGAAAAATTGGATGTGACAATTAAAACTTGCAATGGTTTCACTTATCCTACCCATGGTTCTATCAATTTCCCATTGAAGTTGGTGGTAAGACTTTATATGTCACCTTTGTTTTCATCCCAACTTCTGATCAATTTCAAATCTTACTTGGTATTCCTTGGTTCACCTCTATGAAATTTGTATCCTCTCCTATCCATAATTGTGTAAAATTTCCCCATAATGCTAAAATCATCATTTTTAATCATAGTATTTTTCAACCTTTAGTACCTCAAGAGTCATTTACCTTGACTTATTTTGGTCTTCTATACCTCAACCCTCTCACCCTCACAAAGACAATATTTTCCAATCCCATCACAAATACAAAATCCAAAAGATTTGTGAACTTAGCAATCCTAAGGGTATTCCATCTACTTTCCCTAGACCTGGACTCCTTCCTAAACCTCCTCTTTATGGTTCTATTACACCTCCTATAGCTTAAAAACCTCTCTATTCATCCTATCTCTCAACCTAGTGAGGTTCCTTCAGTTATTCCTCCTAAGGAAGCAAAGGATACAATGTTTATTGATCCCAAAACAAATCAAATCTCCAACAAGACTAAACACAACTATTGTGCCTGTGATCAGTTTCGTAAACATCTACTGATGTTTTAATTACATTTTACCAACCTATGCATGGCCCTAGGGAAGATGTTAATTTGAAAAACATGAAATTGAACAAACATGATAATTCTATTTGTATAGATTGGATTATATTACAATTAATTTGGATGAAGAAGATACTCTAGATGATGATGCTTTTTATGTTCCTAATGTAACTAAAAATGATATTCATTCTAATGATTCTGATGGTATGTATGATCTTATTGATGTTAATCATGATTTATTATCATCTATATTTCACAACAGTTATCTCTTAGTCCTAGTGACAAACAAAGTGACCCATCTTTACAACATGGTCCTTGTTTGTAAATGGCTATTGTTCCATCTACCGTGCTTGATGATGCTCCTCTTGTGTGTTTCCCACCTTCCCAAAACATTACAAACTGATATGGGGTTACATGCGATATACTTGACTAGCTCCTCTTATGCAGTATATTTTGTGTGTTTTCTTATTTTTTGTGATGTGCTTCCTCCATGATGTACTATTTTTTATATGTTTTGTTTAGATTTCTTTAAATGGCCCTTGTTTCTCTATTGGTTCAAGGTGATAAAGGAATAAATCTATTGTTACATTCCTCTATTTGTATCTCAGTTCTATATACTATTACATGTTATGTTGTACATGTGCCACTATTCGTAAATGTGACTTTGTGTTGTCTGATTGGGGATGATGCAAAAATATAGCTACCTATTCTTTTTTTTCTACGTGATGACTTCCCAAAAATAATATTCTTTGTGACTCTTACATGAAATTCTTCCATTGTTCTTTTAGTTCTTCTACCTTGGGGTAATCATGAAATTTCATTTTTATATAATATACATGTATTATAATATGATCATACTAACCCCCCGAGTTAGTAGATCCCTTATGTGCTATCTTTTGTTATGTGTTTAATTTCCCTTGGTTTGTCCTTTCTTGGGGACATCTCATAGTTTAAATCTCTCTTTTTGGATGCATGTACACTCAATTAAATCCATTTCTCTTGTTTAAGGCATTTTCAATTGTTTAACATGAGGGCATACACTCCGCTCATTGTTTCATATTTTGTACACACGCGCACGCGCGCGCGCACACACACACACACACACTAGACTAATCCTACTTTCATTGGTCCTTTGACTAACTATGCACACTTGGTCCTTTGACTAAACACACACTCCATCTTTTGAGTGACCTCTTTTAATATCCTTTGATTGATCCTCTTTGATGAGTTGACTAGAAACTGTGTAGCTTGGTAGAGTTTCAATTCCATCTTTTGTAATACTTTATCTTTGCATGATCCATGGTAAGGCAGCTCCTTATTGGGCTAGTTGCCATGTCTCTCTCTCTCTCTCTCAATAAATTCCTCTCATATTTTGGTTTTGGATTTGATGAAGATTTAAGTTACTTTGGGCCTTGATGTTTCTTTGTCTCCTTGACCTTGATAAGAGCAATTATTTGCATTGTTCTACTTTATCGTGAGCATGAGATCATCTCATACTCCCGCTAAAGTGGGGGATAAATGTACTATCCTAAAAATTTAGAATTCATTATAGGTGGCTCTAATTAGGACCTATAGTTCCTCTTTGGTGATTTTGAAGTCTTTTTGCCTATTTTGCTTGTTCCTGGCAACCTAAAATTCAAATTGGGGCCTTTGTTCATCATCTCGATTTCCATGGAAAAATTTGGGACAAAATACTAGGGTTCGCAATGTTTCAAACATTTTTCACCTCAATGCACAATGTTCTGGGTGTTCTGCACCTAGCTATTTTGTCCAAGATTGGGCCTAGAGCATGATGTTAGGGTTTTCAATTTATTTCTTCTTCGGTGGTTAGCCTGACCTAGTTTTAGATTCCTAAATGAGGGGAAAAGTATATAAACCTGATATCTCTCCTTATTTTTCAATCACCTATCATATGCAAGCTATTAAAAGTACTCTCAAGATATCAAGTGAAAGCATTCATTTTCAGATTTTCAAGAGCATTTAAGCAAGCTAGGTTATTTCAAGATCTCAAGCTAAGACATTCTTCTTCTTCTTCCATCACATCAAGGAAATATTCTTCAAGATGGATTTATCTTTTCTATCCCATGGTGGTGTCTTAGTGGATCTCTCAAACAAGAAAAGAAGACATATATTTCTCCATCATTCTTCTCTCTCTCCTTGCAAGTGTGATCAGGCATTTCAAGCAAATCAAGATCTAGGATTGGCATTCATAGATCTATGCACATGTGAAGGAATCATTGATCCTAAATATCTCCTACAAGTTCAAAATATACGCTAAAGCAACAAACATCAATCATACTTAATGGATTTGAACGATAAAAACATCCATCCATGAGGGTAATCACATTAATATGTTGCCGAGCCTTTGTATTTTCTTTATGATTACATTACATGATTTTCATTTTAGATTTAAAGGTTTATTCCTAAATAGGTATTTGACCAAGGAAAACCCCTTTATCCAACCTATTTCTTGTTTTTTTGTACGTAGGTACATGAAAAAAAGTTGTAATTGCATATCTGAGCTTCGCAAGTCTGACACAAGTCTCTTTCAAATATCGGACAAAATCATCAAGTACAAAATGTTCCAAATGTTCTGCACCGAGGTATAGAATGTTTCAGCCATGTTTTACCCTCATAGATAGGCTTATACTTTTAGGATAGACAATAGACATGTTTCAGGACCCAAATCTGGAACTACAACTATTTTTGGGACTCTAATAGTTAGAAAAACAACAACAGAACAACATCTCTTTCATTTCTCTAAGCTACACTTGTCTTTATTGCATTTTCATTTCCAAGTACATAATCTTGACAATTTCATCCCACTTTTTCAAATGAATATCATAATTTAATCCCAATTAGAGCTTGAATCCCTATTTCAATCTATTGGGGTGTTCATCTTCCTAATGTGTGATATTCCCACATTCGAAAATGGAGGTGTGATCTTGCCTCTATATTTATGCTTCCCTTTTCATATTGCATAATTTTATGACATTTTTTATAAATTTTAATTTTTTTTAATCTCATAATTAGTTAGGATAACTAATAATATTTTAACATCAACGTTTTAGATTACACTCCGTGATCCATAATCATGATGAATTAGAGAGCATAAGGA
The DNA here is from genome assembly GCA_018584345.1 of Thuja plicata. NCBI lineage: Eukaryota > Viridiplantae > Streptophyta > Pinopsida > Cupressales > Cupressaceae > Thuja > Thuja plicata. The sequence goes on from MU224712.1 coordinate 158,244, forward strand.
AAATAATTATGGATCATGGAGTGTGATCTGAAATGTTGATATTAAAAAATCTCACACAGTTGAAACCAAAAGCAACACTTACAATTATCATGGATTGTGGAAATATAATGTTGTTGATAACTTATAATTGTAAATTCATATATCTAATTATTATAACATTATTATATAAAAAAATAAATACCTATAATAAAAATAACATGGGGTAAATTAACTAGCACTTGCACCTATATTAGGAGGTGTAATACACATTTTATAAGAAGATCCAAAGAATATCTTGATTGATGAGAACTTTTATCCCAAGGTTTCTAACTGTAGACTAACTAAATTGGTAGAAAATGAGTACAATCATTTATGTGAATTCTATTTTATAAAGTGGGTATCAAAGATGTTGGTGGATGAAAAATCAGAGGGAGAAACAAAAAATTGGAGCAAGATGAAGGTAACTTGTAGAGAGTGATGAAGACTAATGTCAATTAATTTTTTTAATGTATGAAAATTCTAACACCAATGTTTTGGGATCTCAATAAATGTGTGTGTAAAAATATACATAAAACCTGGATATCAACATAATTAAAATATATTGAATAATAATAGTATAAAAGTGTATGAAAGGGGAAACTAATAATATGTACATAGTAGTAGGTTTGGTCATACCTATTTGTTGAAATTAAATATTACTCTCTATAGTCTCTCTAATTTATTTAGGGATTCAAAGATCCTTTATATATGAAAAATACATAGACATTCATCTCTATGGATAAACACATAGGGATTTTGATGAATAATTTTTATATTTTCAACACTCCTACATAAAAAAATATTATTACAAAAAGTGATTAGATGATGGGAGTCACCTATATAACAAAGGCTTATTATGTACCTTATATATATATATATATATATATATATATATATATATAAAGAACATTTAACATCAATATATTCTCAAAAGTATCAAATTTATCTCCAATCAAAGGCTTGGTGAATAAAATTACAAGATGCTCATTAATTGATGTATTAAATAAGTCGATTTCCTTGTCTAGGTCATGCTCATTAATGAAGTGATGATATAGTTTAACATGATTTGTTTGAGGATGGAAAATTGGATTCTTGGACATCTTCAACACACTTTGATTATTAGAAAACATTATGAGATAATTTTTGGGTGTCAAAGATCCTCAACAAGTTGTCTAAGCCATTCTAAATTTTAAATACAAGGAAGTGTGAATTCTTCATTCTTTAAATAGTTCAATCCAAATTTTTGTGTTCCTTAAAGATATCTTAGAGCTTACTTCATATCTAATCAATGAATTGTCTTTGGATCATTCATGAACTAAGACAAAATTTCAGCTACACAAGATATGCCTAGATAATAGGAGTCAAAAAAGTAAAATTTCTAGTCAGACTTATATATAATGTTTGAATGAATATTATTTTTGCGTATTTGATCAACTTAGTTCCTAAATACATTTGAATTGATGAAGCTTTGGAATATTTTATTTTAATCCTTATGATAATTCCTATGTTACAACTTATTTGAGAAAATAATAATTTTCCAAATATTTTCCATTTGTACAACTCTAAGAAAGTAGTGAAAGGATCCAAAATCAAATATCTCAAAATTGGTCTTCATACATTATTTCATTTTATTGATTAGTGACTAGTCATTCCCCATATGAGAAAATCATCAATGTTAACACAATGAAGAGTAACTCAAGTGATAAAAACAACTCTTAATAATTATTTTTATTGTTGTCAAAATTTAAAACCTATCTTATAAAGAAAGCACTAATAGATTTTTTATTATCATGCTTGTGGAGCTTGTTTCAAATTAAGAATAGTGCCCCTTTCAACGAGCACATGATGTGTTCTTTAAAAAAAATGTTAGGTGGTTGTGGAACATACAATGCCCACGAGGGCTTCACTTAGTTAACCTGAATCATAACATGTGCATCTGTGGCATACTAAAGAATCCTCGTATTTTTTAAAAATATTGCCCCAAACTCTATTTTTTTCAGCCCCCTCTAATACCCCCCACATCTATGAAAATGTTATCAAATTTATTCTGGATTTGATTGTGTGTTATTTTCCTCTTCTTGTGTTTTAAGTTGTTCTACATCAAAATCTTAAGGTAATTTGATCCATGTCGAAGCTAGATACGTGAAATATTTTTCCTTGTGGGCCATTAGGATTTTGTCCATGATCTTTTGAAACCTTGTGTCTTTTTGGACTTTCTGAATGTATTAATTATTTATTTCCTCTTCATTGTCAGTATTGGCATGATTGGCCCATTCATTCTCAATTCCAACCATGTTGTTGTTGTTGTTGCTGTTGTTGTTGTTAATCTCAATTTATGAATCACTAGTTTGAGGAGCCAAAAAAGGATCTTGATCTTGCTCTTGTTGTGTTTCAGGTATAATTCTTGTCCTTGGAATGTGTGTAGTATTTATTTTCTCAAAATGAACACTTCTTGTCCACACCATGTAAGATTATAGATGATTCCTAATTTGTAAAGATGAGCAACTTATCACCTATAGTTTCAATGTTTGATATACTAGCTTCACAATTGCTCAAAGTTTGATGAAAAAGATGTAGATTTGATAATGTTTGAGATCTTGATGAAGGTTAGATTTACCTTCATAGTGATCTCTAAACAAGAAGGAGGTTGAAATGACCAATTGAAAGTAGTGTTAAGTGATTTAAACAAAGAGTAATTAGATTGATCTTGTAAAAACCAAGGTTTGATATTGAGAACTTGTGATGTTTGGACTAGAAATAGATGTTTAAAATCTCCAAGATTGAGTTGATTTTGATAGGAATGGCACAGAAATGACCTTTGTTTTGACCAACAAGAATATAAGGACCAAAGAAAATGTTTTAGGAACCATGTTTTTGTGCAAAGTGTGATTTTGTAAGAACTTGTATGCAAAGGATTAACCACAATTTGTGAGATCTTACCCATTTTTGGAGTGCTTATAGGTGTTTTGAAATGTTTAATTAGTGACACACACATGCAAAGCAGAATGATTTTGTCTTTTTTTGATAGGGATTGTTTATTTTTATAATTTTTGTGATTATTATTAGGGGTACAAACACACCTTTCCCTACAAAATTGGCATAGCATGAAAATCTTTTCTTGTAGACTCAGGTACACACTCAAAAGATAATCAGAATATGACCATCACCAAGCACACAATGGATCCATTCATGATGTCGTATTATCCAACTCCAAATGCTAATGAGGGCACAAAATGATGAGTATCTTGGGGAAATTACTATTTTCCTTGCACAAAGATTATCACCTTTTGGGGGTGATCCGGGTAGCTTCTAAGCCTAGAGTGTTTAATATGGGTCTCCATTCGATTGTATCCTCTATGTCCATGCAAGTGTGATTGAGGCATATAGCCCCACAGAGCATCTTGGCACAAGCAGTCACGTAAAACATGATTGAGACCATTAGGCCCTACATGTGTTAGACATGAGCTATGTATAAGCTCAAATGCCAATCGAATCCTAAGGCTTAACCCCAAAGAGTAAATTTTTTTAACGTGAGTTGGAGTGGTATGGCTCACACCTCGTTCTCACATGGATTATCCTGAGAGGATTTTTCCTCGCTGGCAAGCCTAACTAAAGGTTAAAGCAGTAAAAGAGGATTGGTGACTTAAGAGTCTAGAATTTTGATTCTTCACGAGGAAGAAGAGAATACTCTCCTATCCATATCATTTTCTCCTATCAAGCACACAAAACACTTGTTCATTCTGTCAAATTACAAAAATCAAATCTTAATCCCCCTTTTGAGTTTCTGATTTTCTACTTGGGAAAAGAGCATAATCCTCTAGTTCAATTAAAAATCAAATTTGAATCCAACTTTAAGGTGCCTAGAAAATAATTTAATCAAACAATTGATTTGTTCATTTTCCCCAATTTCTCTTCAAAAAATAATTCAAGGTTTGATTTTCTGATTTTCTAAAGGAAAAGAGCATAATCCTTTACTCAAATTATGAATCAAATAGAAATTGTATTAAAATTTCTAAACCTAGTTTGTTTGATTTTCGCAAATGTCAACCTTCAATCACTCATTAGTAGTTTTTGTGTGTTTTCTCCAATTCTCTCACCAAGGATTCTTTGGCATGCATCCTGCAAAACATGTTAGGCTGCTTTAAAATGATAAGTCTCACAAAAACATCCAAGTTAGCTGATTAGTATTCGTATTTGTCAAAGAATTAAACTGCATTTTCTACTCTCGGGTTTCTAGACGATGAAAGAGAGACTCAAAATGACATTTCCTGAAAATGACTAAAGAAAGACTACAGATGACTAAATATCCCATAGATGACTAAAGGTTAACCGAAAAATGACTAAAGATCCCTCAGACGACTAAAGGATTATCGAAAATGATTAAAGGTTGATTTTATACCTCTCAAAAATGATGAAAGGACTATAGAAGACGATGAAAGAATCTCTGAAAATGACAAAAGATCTCCTAGAAATGACTAAAGACAACCAGAGATGATGAAATAACTCCCAGATATGTCATTATGTTGAACTTTCAACTGTATTTCTAGAACAGAGAGAAAATTTCATGAAAATGAGGCTTCTAGCCCCACAATGGGTGCCAAAATGTGATGTGTAAATGGTGTACCTACAAGAATGTTGCACACAACCACTCAATACGACTTTATATCAACATGTTAGCATCAAATTTAACCAAATTGGACCAAAAAACATGTCAAAATGTCTTATTGCTTCCTAGCTAGAAGATTTACAAGAATTTCATAAAACGCTCTCAGATTAAGCATGAATTCTTAGCAAATAGATAATCTAGGATGGAAGATTTCATATGAAAATGCCTAAAATGCATGAAAGATGTTTAATTATGCTCTATTTATGATCAAATGCATGAAATTGAAACTATTTATCTTAAGAACAAATGAACTAGATTATGCTAGAATGAAATTGGCATTACTTCGATGCTAAAATGCACTATTCACCTATATGAAATGAGCTAGAATGGCTACATTATATAGATTTTTCTTGGAGGGAAAAGGCTTCAAATTTGAATTTGAATTTGACAGTTGAGATGCATCCATGAGGGATGGCTAAGATAAAAGCTCAATTGATCCATGCGATTACCTCTTATTGGTTGGAGGTTTGACTTTTGAGGCAAGTTGAAGGGATATTAATGTTTTGATTTAATTAATTCCTTTTAATTAAAATCTTTAGCCATGTATTTTTTATTTTGATTTGATTTAAATGACCAAGATTAATTGATGGATTAATGCCTCTAGGTGAGTGCTCTTGGATTCTTGATTTTTTATTAATTATATATTTAAACAGATCTAGTTCAATTATGTAATTGTGATTAGATTTGAATTGAAAGTATTGATTAAGACATGGGGGGACTTGATATCATATTAGGTCTTCTGAGTTCAACAGAACATTTTTAGGTGATTACACTTTGCTAATGCATTTTTGTAATGGATGCACTTATGTTCATGGTGTTATTTTCATGTTTCAAAAAAAATAGTGCATATTTGACCCTATGTTTATGGAGGGTTCCTTGGTAGGGAATTACACCTATAAATTATACATAGTGATTTCTATAGTGATGTGTACCCTAGATGTAATGCAAGATATGTTTAACAACTTCCCACTGAATCCCATGTGGTTCCTACATAAAGTGTGAAACCAAGACAACCAAAAAGGAAAGATAGGGTGTGTGTGAGTCAAGCAAATGAGGCTCCCAAAATTTTTACGATACAAGGTCACATATATTGGAGTTGATGAAAAACTATCAACCCTACAACTCCGAAGAATCACCTACAGGCAAACACCTGACATAAAAAGAGAGAAGAAAAAGTTATGGAGGCCAGAAACATAAGATATGTGAAAGAGGAAACGTCCTCAATTGATTCAATAATAATAAAAATGGAATTTAAAAATAAAAAGAGATCAATCCTTATAAAGGAGATCGAACACCAAAAGGTGGAGAAACCTAGGTTCCATGAATAATTAATTATAACATGCCTAAAGTTTAGCTTAAGTAAACTAGAGATAAAAAGGTGACTTAATAATTAAATCAATAATGATTTAATCAATAAGTAAATAAGGTGTCTTAATAATTAAATCAATAATGATTTAATTAGTAAGTGAAAATACATTTTTACTCTAACACCCCCCTTAGGATAAACTTAAAGAGAAGCTAAAAACCTAGAAATAACTACTGGAAGTAGGAAATGGGTCCCAACAATAAGGCCTGATCAGGTACCCAAGTAAAAAAATCTTTGTAAAAAGGAGAAAAAAGAGAAAACCCAGTGGGAAAACCCCTCTTTGAAAAGAGATTAAGAGTAGTGAAGGACTTAAGAAGCCTCCAACTAGAGAATGTCCTAGAAGAATAGGAACAAAGGAAGAACATGTAGAGCACCTCTAAAGCATGAAGCTACACATTGTCAAAGAATAACTATTGGAACCTCCACTGTAATAGAACATGATCAGGTAGAGAAGACTGTAAACAAAGCCTTAAGAGTTGATAAATCAAAGATAGAAGAATGCCTCCAAAACAGGGATGAAAGAGTGTCCATATGGTAAATGATCCATCTCACCGAAAGGCATAGGTACCCACCCACTGCATTCGCCTATAAGTAGGTAGGAACAAATACTGAATACATAGATCACTCGATCAAACCAAGGAAGAATTAGAACAAACATGAGCTACCCCCATAATGCTGAGCAGGGAGAGACATAATAGGTACACTAAAGTAGACTACCAAGAATAATTGCATGATGAAGAACCAGGAATATAGAAAGTGCAATAGAAAGTACAAACACATATAAAGGATGGTGTCATGGACGGATCACTCTCTTGACACACATCATGAGGCTAATGTCATGGAAGGAACACTCACTTGAAAAAGGTAAAGCAAACCCTCCATGGCACTTTATAATGTACTATGAGTACAAAATAGTAGAAAGAGTCCAAGATCCAAAGCATGCATTAGATGGCACTTTATCCCAGTGCGTTTGCAAAAAATAAAATCTACAAAAATAGATGTCTACAAAGCTCATGCAAGGAAATTGATCCTAGGGCCTGAAACATCCAAGATATCCACCAGATTGCCAAAAATCAAAAAATTGAATAAAATATACCTGGAGAAGATTCTGGAAGTGAGACCCATACAGGAAGAAGGAGAATGGAACCATCATTCTGATGACATACAGAAGTTGAAAAATGGAGTCTAGAGGAGCAAGCTATGGTGACTAGAGTGTAAAATAGAATCCTAACTTTGACTAGAAAAAAACCCCGTAAGATGGAAAAATCAGAAAACTAAACCTTAAAAATTAGATTGGGCTCGAAACTAGCTTTCTGATGATATCTTGTTTGGTGAAAAACACCCCCCGTTTTCTCAAGATACGAGAAAAAAATTGAAGAAGGCTCCAAAACAAGAAGAACTTCAAGAAACCTCTGCTAAATCTGGCGAAACTTCCAAAATTTAGGCCAAAATTGGCCGAGGTACCAAGAAACAAAATATTTTTTTTTTCACCGGTACGGTGCACATTAATTTTGAGGCAGCATAGAAACCAAGGTGACTTGAAAATTGAGACATTTGCTTGCCTTAAAAAGTGTGTCAAGGTCGTGCATGCAAAAAAGAGGGCCCAAATTCCAACTGGGTCCAAATTGGATGAGACTTATATGAAAATAGGGGTTTTTGGGCCTTTTGAGCACAACCATGAGGTCGGTTTGTGTCGAAAGTGCTCCAAAAAATATCTCCCACAGATCCATACAAAAAACTCTGAAAACTTGAAACCCTCGGTACTCCAAAAAATCTTCAAAAAACTCAAGAACAAGTTGTAATAGCAAGGCTCTAATACCATGTTGGAGTTGATGAAAAACTATCAACCCTACAACTCCCAAGAATCACCTACATGCAAACACCTGTCACAGAAATAGAGAAGCAAAAGCTATGGAGGCCAGAAATAGTAAATATGTGAAAGATAAAACATCCTCAATTGATTCAATAATAATTAAAATGGAATTAAAAAATACAAAGAGATCAATCCTTATAAAGGAGATCGAACACCAAAAGGTGGAGAAACCTAGGTTGCATGAATAATTAATAAAAGAATTAATTATATAACATGCCTAAAGTTTAGCTTAAGTAAACTAGAGATAAAAAAGTGACTTAATAATTAAATAAATAATGATTTAATTAATAAGTGAATAAGGTGTCTTAATAATTAAATCAATAATGATTTAATTAATAAGTAAAAATATATTTTTACTCTAACAGCATCAACAGGTCAAGTGGAACTCTTAGCTTCAATCTTGATTCTTGAAAGAAAGGGAGTTGGGATAGGATTACAATTATTCATGTATAATTGAACTAGAAGATCAACATAATACTTGGATTGAGATATAGTGATCCAGAAAGAAGATTGAGTATTCTCAAGCCTGTGAAAGTAGTGCAAATGGCCTAAGTCATTCATAGAAAACCTATTACGCAAACAAGATTTGACGCTACCAGTGTATGATGTATTTCCTATGATGATCAAGTCATGAACATAGAGTGCAGTAAGAAAATGAGATTCATCCTATCACAAAATGAAGGCATGCAAATTGGAATTACACCTAGTGAAACTTTTCAGGAGAAGAAAGGAGTCCATATTGGCATACCAAACCCTAGGATCCTACTTTAGGTCATAGATAGACTTCATCTATCTCCAAACCAAAAATAATCCTAAATTAATCCTCGTGGATGCTCCATATAGATTTTCTCTTGAGGATCCCCATGAATAAATTCACTCTTTATATCCATCTGATGTATAACCCAACCATGAGCTACAACAATGGAAAGAGTTAAGTGAATGGAATAAATCTTAGGAATGAGAGAAAAGGCCTTCATGTAATCATTACTAGAAACCTACAAGGAACCTTTTCCACAAGTTGTGATTTGAACTTGTCTATTTTTTCATCTGCTACATATTTTGTCTAATAGACCCACTTACACTAAACCATATTTTTCCCCTTAGGAAGAAGAACTAAGTTCCGTGTGTGGTTCTTCATCAAGGAACTATACTCATCCTTCATTGTTGAATCTCATTAAATAATTATTGACACTTCCTTGAAGGACTATGGATTGGAAGTAGTAACAATGTAGACATGTGGAATACAATGACATTGTGATCAATTCCTTTGTGTATTTGAAGGATCCCAAATAGGATCACATTTTAAATAGAGAATCCACTATCAAGTCCAATGAGGTCATGAAGTGGATGGGAATGAAGAAAAAGTATCACCAACCTCAAGATGTGAACCCTATAGAGGTGTGAACTTGTGAGTAGGAGATGAAGTATAATCATCTAATTCACAATCATCTGTATCTACTATGGAGGAAGGATGAGGAGGATTAGAAGCCAAGATAGGAGAGCATTCCTCAAAGTGAATGCTCCTTTAAATGAATAGCTCATGTATTATGAAACTATCCATTTACTCAAGGGTACAACACCATTTTTATATAATATGTATGCAACTAAATACTGAAGATCAATCCCCTCAAGAGTATAAAATTGCACAATTTGATTGTTGGCATATTATCTATCATTTTCTTTGTGAAGAATCTTGACTTTCTTCCTTGATTTCTTCTTAGTATTGGCCTAATTTCTTGAAAATTTTCAAAGAATTCATTCTTATATTGAAGGAAGTAGACTGGCTACTTGAAGCAGGAGTAGTCATCAATGAAGTTGCAAATATAGTGATCATTTCTAAAATATAACATGGGAAATGGGTCTATCGCATCACTATGAACCAATTGAAGAAATTATAAAGCTCTCTAAGACTCCCTTGTATCAAAATTATCTTTAATATGGTTAACCATGGAACAACCTCTATTTACATCATTGAAAAAGATGATTTGAGGGAGACCCATGGTCATATCCTACAAGTTGAGATGGTGAAGATAGTGGTAGTTAATATTTTTATACCGCTCATTCCAAAGCTTACTCTCTTAATTGGAAAGATCGATAAAAGGGTGTAGAAGGAGATCACGCCAAAAAGTGGGAAACTGAGTAAAAATAAGTATCACAATTAGCTTGTCCTACTATAACGAAGGCATCATAATTAAGTTGTTTGATCAAAATTGTATCAGGTGAAAACTCAGTTTTCTTTTCATGTCCAAGATGAGTGATTTGGTAGACTGAAAGAAGGTTGACACACAAGTTGAGAACATAAGAACATTCTAAAATGAGCCATCATTAATATAAAAAAAACATTTTCCTTCAACCTCCACTTGTCTATCATCAACCATAAAAATGTGAGGTACTATATAAGGATACAATGAAGAAAAATCCTCTCTTGTAGAACGCATCTGATGAGAGGCACCTAATTCAAGTATCCACTACTTTGATGATCTTGTAGCTGAAACAAGTGATTTCCCTTTTCCTTTATTTGACTATGAAGAAGAGGAAGGAGTTGAGTCCTTCTTGTATGCAAATGGAAAATTAATGTTATTCTTCTTGATGATGTTTGTCAACTCATGAATTTTATTAGCATGGAAATGATGCTCATCATGACCAAATTTCTTGCAATATGAACAATTTGTCTCTCCTTTTGTGAATTATCTTTCTTGGAAGATGATGTAGAACCTCCTTGTTTAGGAGAAGATGATTATTCTATATCCTTGTGTGGCTTTGGATTTGATTTCCTTTGTTCTTGTTGGAAACTTTCTTTTTAACCATTGACTTTCCACAAAATCTTTTGACTTGAAGGACTTGAGAATGACCATTGTTATCAACTTTTATTGCTCAAGTATCAACATTTCTATGAACAAATCCAATGATGGTGCAGCATAAGAACTCCTCATTGTTAACCCATAAGTTTGGAAACTAGAAACAAGAGTTGCATAATCTAATGGAAGCTTTCCCAACAAATTAAAGACCTACTGAGGATATTTCTTATCAATGACACAATATTTGAGTTTTAATATGTTTTAATATTATCTCATTTTACTTAGTCACATAGTCCTATATTTTATACAAATTCTTAGGATATAAATTTTAAAAATCAATATCAATTTTGTATACCCTAATCTCATCAACTTTTCCATACAATTGAGAAAAGTTTTCCCAAGCGTCCTTAATGGTTCTACACTTATCAATGTAAAGGATAAGATTACCTGACACATATTTCATCAATGTACCAAGAGACATAATACTTTTAATGAGCCAATCTATTTTTCAGCTAGGATCTTGTTTAGGATCTATAGTTCTTGAATAGTTTCACCAATGTAGTAATTTGACCCTTTTTCCATTATTTTACTCCATGCATTCATTTTACATGTTGCATATTTGTGGATTTAAAAGAGGAAAATTAGGAGAACCTAGGGAAACAAAATCAAAAGAGAACATGAGAGAGGTAAAGGCACAATCATGCAACACACCCAAAAAATTCACTCAATAAAAAAAACCCCCAAATTGCAATGTTTAGGTACTTAATACTTTGTAGGATTACAATGGCCACTTTTAAGGAAAAGGAAAATTGGACTTCTAATTTCAATTAATACAATGGCCACAGTCAAGTTGTATCAAACTTAGATCTCTATGCAAGAAGACTAAACTAATATCTATGCATTAAAATTGCCAAAATAGGCTAAACAAGGCCAAGTGCTAAAAGTACAATTTTTAATGATGGTGGCTACAAAATAGTAGCACCAATGAGAAAAAGAGAAAAAAATGGCACCTAAAAAGGAGTCCATATGAGCCCAAATGAAGCCCTATGATTTTCCAAAACAAGGATTACTCAACAACACTTCTGAAAAACTCAATTTTATGAAAAGATAAGGCACCAAAATTAGAAATCATTTACAACACCACATAGAGAATAAAATAATAGCTCAAATTAAAAAATCTCAAAAAAGGAGTTAAAATTAGTAAATTATGGGTGTTTGAAGTTGACCATGAAAATAAAAAAGCTCATCTGTGAGGGGGGTAAAATCTTCAAAAGAATGTTGATGTCACCCTAACGTCAAAAAACTATGAGCTTAAATTTGATGTCCAAATGACCATCAATGGAAAAAAAAGTGATCTATTGGTGTCAATGATGATTTCATCATTTTATGACAAAAATTTGATGCATACGCTAACATGGCAAGTACATACTAGTTGTGTGGCTCTGGCGAATCAGGTGATGACATGTGGCATGATTGGGTGGTGTCACATAGAAAAGTATGACATTGACTATGGCTGATGTGGCGAGTTAAGGTGTGCCACATTGCAATGTCAATAGTGGAATCTTTGATGCTTTAGAATATGCTTTGACCCATGCTCACTATAATTTTTTTGTGCCTAAATTTTTTTTTTCTAGGTGAAATATTCATATTGTAGATTGGTCGCATGTTAGGTTTTAACCATTAGCAAGGGGAGATGTATGTATGGTTACAGGCTCGATGGGGATGTCATGTGGTGCTTGTTGGATGTTACAAGACCCTACTCTTCTTGGGTATATGGGTAGGTAGTATGGGGACCTACCCCCTCCCCCTGCCAAAATAATTTTCTTTTGAATTTGTTTTATAAAAAAAATTTACAAAGCCCGGCATACACTATAATTTTTTTTTAATTTTTTAATAATTATAAAAATCACAAAAAGGGACAAAATTTATTTTTTCAAAAATTCATACATCTAGGAAATAATGGCATTCGTATAGCCAAGGAGGAAAACAATTAGAGGGCACCGAGTGATGGTGTCTGATTTTGATGAACTGACAATCAATATTAGCTAGTGTTGGCCTCATGACTGTGATGGAAGGGTTGTATTTATCTCAAGTCTTAGAAATGTCATCTACCTCTTGGATCTAGCAATCTCATGCAAACTTTAAATGCTTGTAGATTTGGCCTCTAGTGTCTGATTTAGACAAACAAAAGTCAATCTTGAAGTTTTTGGACCTCCTAAATGAAATGGTAGCCTCAAATTTGTGCCAACAAGCTCCAATTTTGACTTGCAATACAAAACCACAAAGAGGTCCCCCAAAATCCACCAAAAATGCACTCAAATATCTTAAAGGACTATCTAATGTAACTTAACAATCTTTGATACCATGCAAGATATGTCAATGGAGATACTCACCCAAGATTTAGAGGCCTAGTAGAAAATGCAATAATAAGAGACGATCAATATGACAAGAATAAGTTTTATTCTCACCAAGAATGTACTAGAATAGATGATAGTACATAGGATACTCATTGGTTAAATAGGCCAAGATGAGACATTGGAAGACATAATATTATGACATGAGTCTTAATCTTATGACACGATATATAGAGTGGTAATTTACCACCCTCCTATAGTGGAAAGGTGATAGTGTAACACATCCAGTATAGGTGGATCTTCGTCCAAAGGTAAAAATGTGGTAGTGAAACATGTCCACTAAAGATGGATCACCGTCCAAAGGTGGAAAATGGATAAATTGATTAGTCTACAAAAGGTGGATGTCTCGCTTAAGGTGGAAAAGTGATAATGTGATAACACTTCCAAAAATGAGAATTTTCCTATGTAGTCCCTAACTAAGCTTTACCACATTTGTGTATAGGGCCTAGGAGAAATCCTTACTAGGTACAAAACTTAAACACACCAACATATAATTACCCTTTGATTCAATGGATATGATAGTATATATGTACTAAAGATAAACTAGTTCTTAAACAAGACAAGGTTGATAGGATAGATCTAAGATTGGATAGGTACTTAAGTAAGTTATGATAATGAGAAGATAATAGGATAGAAGGTCTCAATTTCAAGTTTGATTTTAGATTGAAGAAACTAAGATGATATGGATATGAGTTCATAAAGTCTGGGAAAGATGTAAGGTAAGGTGGATAAGGACAATATGATTTTGGATAATGGACTTAGGATTGGTTTCAACTTTCTCCCATGAGAATTTGTGATCTCTAAATGTTTAATGCTTGATTCCATTGGTTTTACACTAAGATTTGGATATAATGAATCAATTTTTTTCTAAGAATTTGATGTAGGAAGAATTAACAAACAAAACAAGCATGTTGGTTTAGGTGAAAAGTTTTAAGGATAATCATCAATTTCACATATGAAGACATATTAGAAACATAAAAAACTTAGATAACTTAGGTGGAAGCGACACTTAATGTGGTTCCATATTAGAAATAACTACTAATACCATCAATTGATATGAAGGATATAGCTAGGGAGTGTTGTGTTGCATATGATCCCTTACCAAGAACATGGCTAAATGCTTCACCAAAGGTTAGTTATATCTAAACACATTAGGGTTCTCGTGAGTACCTTCAAGGGGTGGTTCACTATCCTTGTACCACATTAATGAAGGTCACATGTATTAAATTGGACTGTAATACGAGCTTCTAAGGGAATCTATGAACAAGGGGCTCATTTACATGCATGAAAATAATGAATACATTAAAGATTATGAAAAGAGGGTTTGGTAATATGGTCATATAGATTTTATATTGTCTTATAGAATTCTATACAAGTGTCATTAAGGTCCCTAAAAATATATAAAATTAGAGGATAACAAAAAATATCAAAAATTATATGTTAAAAGTAATCTGCAACATTGGCATTAGTTTTATGATATGAGGCTCTTATAAAAGTCAATCTCTAAGACCTTTCCAAAAGGATATTAAAAAACCTATAAAAACAAATTAGCATAAAAGTCACTATGAACCACAAGACAAACAAAGAAAATAGGTTAGGGGTTATACCACTAGACATGCAAAAATGTACACACAAAATAAATATAAAAATGAAAGATATTAAAGAATATTAAAAGTCTAATCTAATATGACATCAATGCAACTTTTAAACCATAAGACAAACAAAGAAAATAGGTTAGGGGTTATACCACTAGACATGCAAAAATGTACACACAAAATACATATAAAAAATGAAAGATATTAAAGAATATTAAAAGTCTAATCTAATATGACACCAATTAGAGTGAAAAAATTGAAAACACAAATAAATAAACCAAAAAAATGTTAGCCAAATTTTGATTCTTGTTGCACTTGTAAAAGTGAATTCGCTAAGCATCTTAGAAAAAAATTAGTACCTAAGTGGCTTTAGGTTTCTACAAAAATAATGAGTGTTTGTAGAAGGTTGAGGATTGAATTTGCATTATACTTTTGGGTGGCTACGATTGAATGATGTCTTCATTGTGGATCAATGACCTATATTATTTTGATTTTAAATTATGGATGTGACATGATTCTCAAACCATTAGCATGGTGGATTACATTAGGATTTGGAGATTAAGGCTAATTAATAAAAAAAATTAGAATATGTAACCATTTAGTGGAAATCGATGTAGGATGTTACTTTAATAATAAAGTAAAAAATATTCATTTAATTTATATAATGATGGGGAATGTTAGAGGATAAGTCCTAAATATTAAAAGAAATATAATCCATATAATTAGTTAAAGATAAGATGATGAGAGGGTAGTTATAATGGACCTAATATGATGCCAAAAGAGGTGAAAGAAATTATATGAATTGTGTTTGGTAAGACATCATTCATTTCAAATATATACACTTTATAACATAGAAGAAGAAAAAATGATAATTATATATTTAATGTCTACACAATTTTTCAAAAGAAACAAATAAACATCTTTGTTAATAGATAACTAATAATTAAATTCAATTTACTCAAAGACATGAGACTTATTTAAACAAATACTTAAAAATTATATTTTATGTATTTAAACTTTATTAAATATGATGATTTAATTTCAATACATAACTTAAACTGCTGACAAACTATGGTCTACTATTGAAATAGGAATAAACTATACATGTAAACAATCAACAAGGTAGCAACAACACATAGAACCAAACACATAGTAAGGATAACAGAATATCATCTTAGAGATAACCAGCCCATCTCAAATCAATCCCCAAACATAGATTTGGGAGCACTTAACAATTTTCATGGTGTTGGTTATACACCAATACTTTTTATTTCTCGGAACACACTCTATGAACATTATATATTATATAATAATCTACAATAAAAGACCTCCCTTGGGTGTAGAGTTTTGACATTAACAAAACCTTTCACTGAGATCTATGGTTCCCTTCATGGCTTGAGCCCTGGAAGATGATGGCAATCCACAGTCATTCCTGATAATGAACCATGACAACCCAACAAACCAGGTTTATATGGCAAAAAACTCTTTCTTCTATTTGCAAGAAGCTTCTGAGTTGATCTTCTACTCTGTATAGCAGACCAATTCACAGGCTTTTCCATGATTTCTCTTTCATCGTATCTCACAAACACTTGCTTTGCAGGAACAGTCAAGGGAAAATGATTTTTCTCACCTGGGGTGATCCGAAGAAGCCCAATATTTTTTCTCACAGACTCCACCTGCTGATGATATGAAGACCTGATTTGCCCATTAATGAAGAGTTCCTCTGCAAAAGCTGTCTCACAGTTAGTTGGATTGAATTCAAACTCAAAACCCAGTGGCTTCCCCAATCTTTTCTCCATCACTCTATGAAAGAAATGGCTCTCTGGGTTTTCTCAGAGATGCAAATATAAGAAACCCATCAACTATTTTTGTTTTATAGAAATGGCTCTCTGGGTTTTCTCAAAGATGTAAATATAAGCAAACCATCATCTACTTTTTTATAGATACATAGAGATTAACAGCCTGTGAATTGGAATGGGCATTTGCTTGCCGTGTAGGGCTAAAATACTTCCATTGCCTTGAATATTCCAAGAAAAATTGAATTACGTGTTCTGCTTGTGATCCAGGCAATGGGTTTTTTCAAATGATCACGACATTTGTCATGCTTTTCTATTGCTTTTGTCAAAACCCTTTTGATTTCTAAGTCTTAAACTGCAAAATGCCTTGACCAATAAACCCTGGATTTCTATCTATGATTTCAAGATTTCACACCATGTGATTTGCATTTTCCACCATGATTCCATGCTTGCACAGTCATGAAAATGACTGTTTAATTAAAGCTTGTGGACAGTGTGTGGAAAATTTATTTATTTGTTTATATTGCTCTTCGATTAGTTGTAATGGTTATTTCAAAATTGATTTAGTTCTCTTCATTGATCACATTTGTGTTTATTATTGTAAAGAAATGAAAGAAAATTATTTTTTTTTATAATATTTGGTTTGAGAATATAATTAGTATAATTTTATTAATTTAATTTAGAGCTGTTATAGATAGAAGTTAGAAATTTGATAATTACAAATAAAAATGTTTTTGAATAGAAAATATTATTTTTAATGAATTAGGTGTAGAGTATCATAATAAATGTGTTTAATTAGTTTTGAAGATTGGTCAATATGAATTAGAGTATTCAAATTTTGACAAGTCAAAGTGAATGGTTTTTAGTCAAATTTTTGAATTGTAGATTTGATTTCTATAGGAAAAGTCAATTTTGACTATACTTACATAAACATGTTAAATGTCTAGAGGTGCAATAAAAATGATTTTCACAAGCACATTTGAAGTACTTGATAAGTGAGGATTTTTTTCACTGTTGACCAGCCCCTAAAATATTAGGCAATAACTTGATAGAAATAGTGATGGCCAGCATACAACTTATGCAAGGACTATTCTAAATGAGAGTGAATTCAAAATTTGTAAATTTAGAATGATGTACTTTTGTAAAGACATAATGGGAAACTAGGATTTCAAAGTGTAGAGAGAGAATTACACAAGGATAATTTAGAACAACTAAAACAAGAATAATTTAGAAATATCCTAAATCTAGATATAGATCCCTTCATAAGCTTTTAGTAATAGCTAATATATCGGAATGTTGCTAAATTTGGATTTATGATAGATACTATATGGAAAGTGATGAATGATGGATTGCTTCAAATGAGCAAGCCATGATGCTTTTTATACTTGGACTAGACACACAATTTGGAATTTTTTGCATGCAAGTTGACACATAATATGTAGTTGAGAGTGATTTAGATAGTCCCATATTGGTACTAAACTCCTAAAGTTTGGACTTCATTACTTCAAGTTGTACAATTAAACTTAGGACAATGGACCATAGATTGTGGATCTAAACATAGGCAAAAACATAGGAAAAAACAATAGTTTGTTGATGAAAATGACTGAAGATATTGAAAATTTGTTTGTGAATATTGTCAAATAATAACATGATATTTATATTATATATATATATAATATATTATTAGTATAGTTTTAAAAAGAAATTGAACTTATATTATGTATAATATAAGTATTAGTACAATTTAGCTAACTAAAATATAAAGATTATCATTTTAGATTTTATAAAAAGTTTAAATATATCTACAATTAATTTTAGAATAAGTTTTTATAACTAAAATGTAGATATGATATAATCTTTCTATTATTTTTCAACATACAAATCTTTTCGTTCTAATTTTCATTTTTTATTTTAAAATTAAATTATTCTATTATTTTTCTACATAAAAATAGAATCTTTCCATTCTATTCTTCATTGTTCTCATGCAAATTATAATAATTTCTAAAATTAAATTTATTTATTTATTTATATTCTCAAACCAAATATTATAAACCATTCAACTTAAAATATTTTTATTAAATTTAAAAAACCTATAACTATTATTATTAGATTATTATTTCTAATAAAATTAAAAATTATTATATTTAATTAAATTATATAATTATTATAACAATAATTAATTTAGGCAAATACTTAGCCACTACGTGGCACTTGTTAGTTAGTGCTTTATCTTGATTTCAAACTACAATATTGTGTGCTTTATCTTGATTTCAATCTACAATATTTTGAGATCTACCATAAAAAATGCATTTAAAAATTTAACATTCATATCTACAACTTTTTTTTTCTAGTCATTTATCTTTTCTCTTCCAAGCAGCCATGGAGGTATGCATTCTCAATAATATCAACATCTAATTGAAACACAATACTAATATTAAATATAAAAAGAATAAAATCATCTTTTTCTAAAAGGACAATAAAAAAGAAGAAAAAAAACATGCATGTAAAATATTAAAACATAGCTCAACAAGATAATTCCACAGTTAAAATGATCATAAATTTGAAACTCCTCTGTTAAAAAAATACTCACACATCATTTGTGAGCATTATAAAAAAAAATCTCAAAAATTGTTATAGGATGCTAATCGGGCACCAAAACATAGCAAGTACAGATAGCTTTTGTCCTGTTGGGATATCTGAATTTTGAAACCCCAAAAATCCTTCAATCTATGCATTCTGACTAGAAAAAGGAAGCATTCACACAAAGGTAAAACAAGCTTCTTGTAATGAATGCTTTGGTTGTACTATTACAAAAATCACAGGAAGATGAGATCACAATGTTGCAACCCTTTTAAGACTATATTATATTTTTTTAGCAGAGTTTCAAACTTCAAATGCTTAAATGAAACATAAGGGAAAATCATACCACAACAATCAATCAATCTGCATTCATGTTATCGTAAGGATGAAACCATGCTTAGTTTTTAGCATATTTACAACTTCAGCTTCCAAGGATAACATACAAAATTCTCGGACAATACAAAATGACAAATACATTTTTAACCCACCAGAATGTGATATCATTCTTTAAAATATGCGCTTCTTTACATCAAAATACAGTCAAAAAATATGTACAAGATTAGGAGTTAAGAATCCACACAAAGCAGGCAGAATTAGAAACTGGGAGATAGCTGCGAGATTTAGAAACTGAGATAAGGGCAACCAAAAAATCACCAAAAAGGGAAAGAAAAATATGTCTATTGGAAAAAAAACCGAGAGAAGGGCTGACACTTTCTCGGCAAAAAAAAGTAATTTATGGGAGCTTTTCTCCCACACAAAGCCTATCGGCTTAATTAAATACTAACGATATGACAACTTGGTTCAATGGTTTTCACCCCTTGAAAGAATAAGCATGCATAAAAAGAAAGGAGAGGTGGAAATATTAGATAAACATAAATCCTAATAATATGGACGCGTATATATAACGATAACATAGGCATAAAAGTGAACATGAATCATAAGCATGATAGCACGAAAAGTTTGACATAAAGTTAGAGATACATACCTTATACACTTACATTAATGCATGAAAGATGAACTCACTTTTTCCCAAGTGGACAAGATATCATGGATGCACGGAACCAACAAAATAAAAATGATAAAATTCCCCCTAAACTTGGTGAATTTAGTGAAAATTATTTAAAGGAACATGAAATCACATGCATAAATAAATTGAAACCATGATTTGTACAATTTTATCCAATAGAATATTTTGTGTTACAACCATGATATATAAATGAGATGTGACATTCTAATATTTATTTATAATCAAATTATCAAAATACTTAAAATGGGCTTGGAAGCCCTCATGCCTCACATCAAAAGAATATTTAATGAGGTCATTCAGAATAGGTTTCCAACAAATTGGACTACTAGTGTTGTCATCCCCTTGGACAAAAGTGATGACATCAACAACCCTTCAAATTATCACACTATTATGATCAATACTCTTTTTGGTAAAAATTTTGGGAGCATGACAGAAAGGCAAATCATCACTTGGGCTAAAAAGGAGGGAAAGAGGGCCAAAGCACAAGCAGGATTTAGACCAAAATATTCTGCAATTGACCGTTAGATCACACATAGGCACTTGATTGAGAAGGTTTGGGAAACACAAGGAGGATATGTATTTTTTTTATTTGTTGACTTCAAGAAAGCTTTTGGCATGATAGCAAGAAGAAAATTGTGGAGTAGAATGGAAGATTTGAAATTTTTTAATATTATAGGATTGTTGTCCATAGGTTATAAAACCAAGTATGTGCCAAAATAAGAACCAAATAGGATTTGTCAAAATGTTTTGGGAGTGATATTGGGTTCAAGCAGGCATGTCCTTTATCCCATACTTTATTCAAGATGTACATTGACAAATTAGAGGAATGGCTAGACGCGTTTGGTGGGGGTGGGGTCCGTTTGAACAACTATGTAATAAAGTTTCTCCTGTATGTAGATGACCTTATTTTAATGGCAAAAATAACACAATATTTGAATGAACATTTGAAATCTCTAGAATTATTTTTCCATGAGGTGGGGATGCAAGCAAACACCAAAAAAACTAAGGTCATGATATTTACCTTGAAAAGAGAGAAGGTACACAGAAATTTTATCTTTGAAGATAATATTTTGCAAGTGGTCAATGAATATAAATACATGGGTCTTAATTTTCACAATAAACTTATCTGGAGGATTTGTTATAGATTTAGGTCCTATCTTATTTGTTTTAAAAAAAAATCTTCATTCTTGGAGAATGTGATCTCCTTGGCAAAATTGTGGCTTGCGATCTTGTATATATTTGTGGTTTTTGTTCCTTAGTAGGTAGCTTCTTAGTAGTTAGCCTTTGAGAGCTTAGCATCCAGTATGGATCTGGATTCATGTATGTAATCAGGCATGTATGCCTTGGAATGTAAGTTGGCATGTAGCTGGGCATGTATGATGTAAATCTTGATTATCTGATAATAAGAAGGCCTCCGAGGCATGTTTATTGTTCATTGTTAAGTTCTTTATACACTAGAATGAATTTTTTTCCACTTTGTTAACTCTTGTTGCATGGTTGGACCATCTCCATTCGGGAAACTTTGATTGTGACTGCATCAGATGATATCAGAGAGATTTTTTTCCTATATATCGAGTTCCTAAGCTTCTGAAGCCCTACTTGTGTTTGTTGTGGGGTGGTAGATTGAAGATCTGACTAGCAATTGCAGAGGACTTGTACAAGGGGATCGTTGTCGGGTTTGTTGCTAATTGTTGGCTAATATGATTTTATCTGATTGTGATTTGTTACTATGATGGTAGATTATTGTTCCTAACTTTGTGAAGTCCTGGATAGCTTGCTATGGGGTGGCAGAATGTGGATCTAACCTACAAAAATAGAGGATTTGCGCAAGGATGGATCAGAGGAGAAATGTTAATGACTGATTGTGAATCTTGGAATGGGTTGTAGTCCTTGAGGCATCATGTTAGTGGACAAATTTTTGGATCGAGGCAGGTTGTAAGCATGTTCAATAGATCACCAAGTGAGAGGCAATTGAGATCTTGTAGTCAGATTGCTGAGTAGAGGTAGTTGTACCATGTGAAGGGAGAGAGGTCACTGGATAGGATGAACCCTAGAAGTATAAACAGAATGTTTGAAGACCTTAGGGTTGAATTGAGGCCTAAGATTTGTAATGCTTTGGTTGGTTTGAGGAGGAATCATGAACCTGAGGATGAGTATGAGGAAGCTACTGAGGAGTTGAAGAGAGTGAGTTGGCATTTACCAATTTAAAGGTGGATCATTTGGCATGTTAAGAAGATTGTTTACAGGATAAGGAAAGACAGAGTTGCTGCTAAAGAGGTTAATCTTGATAAGGTATGTACACGAGTGAATGATTTGATAGAGATTGCAGAGGATAAGGTAGGTATGGTTATGGGTAAATTTCATAATATGTTGATTCTTTCTGATGAGAAAGTTAAGGAATGTCTTGTTATTGAGGATGATAATGAGATTGTTGATGTTGAGGAGATTGATGTTGCTGAAGTTGGAATTGAGATTCCTTGGGATGAATATGATAACCTTCTTGGGACATTTATTGAGTTTGGTACTATTTGCAGTATGGGTGTTAATGCTAATGAGATTATTGTCAGTGAGTATGAAAGTTCTTGTGATAAGGCTCTTATTTGTGATTATGTGGATTATACTAATGGAGAGTTGTAGAATGACATGTTTGAGTTGAGTGCTTACTTGTTGCAGAGATTACCTAGAGGGTGTGATAAATAAGACGTGTTTCTTGATTGGAATTGGTACTAATAGGATTGATTGTATGAAAGGGGATGTTGTTTCTTATGTTGCAGTGTAGGTGTGGAAAGAGGGATTGTATTTCCTTGACAAAGATGAGTATTTGAGCATGAGCATGGATATGTTGAGAGTGAATATGAAGACAGAGTTGTTGGTGATGAAGAAATATGTATGGTTGAAGGATAAATGTGGCAGATTCAGTGAAGTTCCTAATTACTTTATTGTTGATAGATTGATAGTAGAGTGTGTTCATATATGTGATGAGTGGCTAATGATCTAATAAGTGGGGTTTAGAAGAAGAGTGGAGATCTTGTGCTTAGTTTTGTTTTTTATCTCTTTGGTTATTTCTGTGGATTTGTTGGCTGGTCTATTTCATTGTAGAGGATGAGGAGATCATATCAAAATAGGTAGACAGTTTGTGTGTGCAGGTTCATATTCTTAACCATGATGGTTGGGAATTCGAAGGTCAAAATGAAGTCTGAAAGATCAGTTGTGAATTTATTTTGCATCATCAAAGTGAGAGGCTCAATTTTCATTAACCTTGGGTGTCTGATGCAAGAGCATCCTAGGTTCCTAGTGATCTTTCATCAACCAAAAAGATTGATTTTTCTATTTTCTTGCAGTTTGTTCTTGTTAGTCTTTTTTAGTGTTTTGATCGACAATCCTTCCAATTGGCTCCTTATCTCATGCGATCTAAATGGAATATTGTGGACTTTATGATGAATTTATGTTTGGCTTCACATCCCGATACATTCTCTCCTTATGAATATTTCCTAATTTTGGGTCCAGACCTATTTGTTCTTCCTGTTCTAACGGTAAGATTGGTTTCTGTTAGAATAATAGTCTATCGGGTTATTAATTAAATAATTATGATCTAATTACTAACTCACCTATTCACTCTAGTTTGCTTTAGCTAACCTTAGGATTTCCCTTTTAGGGTTTTGTGATTCCTTTTATAAGGATTCACTTCTTAGTTTTCATTACGGAGTTTTCCATCATCACATTGTAATCTAGAAACATATCATTTAATATATTGTTTTCTTGAGCACATGATGTCTCCTCTGGATTTTTGGCCACCATAGTTTCTTTCTGTCTTTTGTCTTTTCTTCTTCCATGTGACAGGTTTGCATGCAGGTGTTCTTGGGAGATTAGATTTCATCCTAATCCAACATGGTATCAAAGCTCTCCTGTTGCTCGTTGTTCTGGTTTTGTTGAAGCAAGCGAGGGTTTCAGAGGTTTTCTGGTTTTTCAAAAAAAAATTGTGTGGATTTAGGGGGGACCTTTGTTTCTGGTCACTTTGGGCCCAAACGGACATTACCGTTGTGCTCAGAGCGCCCAAAAACCCCAGAATCCATATAAAGCTTGTCCATTTTGGACAACTTGACCCTGAGGCAAAAAAAATTTGGTTTCCAATGCCGTACGGGCACGGAAACCGAGAAAAAAATTTAAAAAACCTTATTTTTAAAGGTTTTTATGCGTTTTAAAAAATGCAGATAGTGCATTTTAAATCGCGCCACTGTACCGCCGCCGCCGCTCCTCCACGGCCCAACCAGCGCACGGCCCGCACCGCCCCGCCTCCCGGCCCCTGGCCCGCTCCGCCGCTCTGCGGCCCTGCTGCTCCGCGGCCCCCCGCCGCCCCGCCAGCTCCCACCGCCTGGCTGCCCTCTACGGCCTCCGCGGTCTCCTCCCCACCGGCCCCGTCGGCCACCACCCGCCGCCCCGCCTGGCACCCACCGCTCCCCGGTGGTGCGTTTTGTGCCAGCCCCTGCGGGCTCATCTACTTATGCAGCTGGTCTTATGGGCGTCCAGGAGCCTGGGTTTAGCCCCCTGCACGCCATGCGCCTAGGGGTGCATTTTTTTTAGCCCCAGGGGCTTATTTTGGCCTTTTGGAGCATTTTTGAGCCCTTATCGCCTTTTTGGCTCTATCTGGAGCATACGGAGGCCTTTTTTGGACTTCATTATATTGTCGAAAAGCTCTTTCCAAGCTCTTTCCAACTATGGTGATTTGGATTTTTGGATCTACTATTTTGATAGTTTTTTTTGCTGTCAAAGTCCGATGTTTGTTTTTGCCTTCCGGGAGTCATATCTGGCTCATCCGGACTCCGTTTTTGGAAAACCAAATATCGTCGGAAAGCTGGTTCAATGAACTATTCAGTTGCAGGTGTATTTTTTCCAGATTCTGATCCAGGTTTTCTCTCTTCCGAGTTTGGCAGTTTATGCACTCTAGTGGATTGCTTGGGTTTACACGTCCTAGGATCTCTTCTATTGTACTTCTGGCTCACTCTTCTTTCTGACTTCTGAGCTTGTATCCTTCTTCTGATGCATCTTTATTCTGTAAATGCACTGAGATAAAGTTCCTACTTCTACATTTCTGGGATCTTGTACACCTTGTATGATTTTTGTACTCGCACTCTGTTATAAAGTGCCATGGGGGGTTATGATGATTATGCCATTTTAGGTGCATCCACCTTTGTCAAGTGAGCGTACCTTCCATGAAATTAGCCCATGCTGTGTGTCGGTGACACCGCCCTTTATCCTGTGTTTGTACTTCTATTGCACTGTTGGTGTTCCTGGTTCTTCTTCTGCAGTTGTTTCTGGCATTGCATTTCAGTGTTCCTGTCACCTCTCCCAGTTCAACATTATGGGGGGGTTCACCTGTTGTTGGTTCTATTGCTTCCTGGTTTGATTGATCAGCTCTTCAGACATTGTCTTCTCTACCTGGTCATGCACTTCAGTGGGGGTTCCAGCAGTCTCTTCTGACAGAGTTTTCAGTTCCATGCTTCGGA
>MU224712.1:201222-221918 GCA_018584345.1 Thuja plicata
CTAAAGATCAAGGTCAAGTTGTAAACCTTGGATCTAGAGTTAACTTGCGATGCATGAATCAAGAATTGAATCTAAATTAGTATAAATAGATGTTCATACTCAATTGTGAGTACATGAATTCACATTGATGATAGCCACAAAGAGCATCTAAGGAGCAGAAGGCAGAATTCATGCAAAGATGAGAAATAAAGTACATCAGTTATCAAGAACACACAGAGGCTACCGACAAGCAGATAAAGAGTGCACACTTAACAGTGTTGCTAAAGCTTCAAATGAAGTATATCTTAATAGGTCTCCACTTTAATACTCCTAATAGGGTAGGTCATCAGAAGTGACCAATTGTAAGCCTTAACCGGCCCCTTCTTATCTTTAGATAGTGAAGTTTTGTGGGTAACAATCCCCACCGCAGTTTTTACTTCCTTAACAAGAGTTTTTTGTGATATCATATCTTGTGTCATGTGTTATCTATTTTCATGAATGTTTCTGATATGATTACATATGCATAAAGAAAGATGAATAGTTAGATAAGATAAATTACAAACTAATGACTAAGGGTTAATGGGATAACCAAGAAAAGTTTTAGAGGTACTGATTCACCCCTCCCCTCTCAGTACATCATCTCAATATAATTCCAACATTCACCCCTCTTCCATTATCTCAACAATTGGTATCAAAGCTAGTTCTCTTATTTTGAAGGTTTAATAGCTAAAGAGAAAATATCTTACAATGGAGAGGTATACACTTGACAAAACTATTGAGAACGAGAAGTTACAGTTGTAGATCTATGTCGAACAATATAAGGAAGCTAAAGAAAAACTTAGGGAGATGTTGATTAAGAGAAAGGACATGGAACTTTGTTGTCATTAGATAGATTATCATGAAGAAGAGATTCATGACCTATTTGATACATCTGGATCTGAATCTAGTAGCACATCTGAAGGAATCATATAAAAGATATCTGAAAGTAATTAAAAACTTATTGAACAAGTGAAAGTACTGCAGATCGGTCAAGATACACAAATGGTTAGAATGGTTGAAGTCTTGAATGATGCAAAGAAATCTAAACAAGATAGAAACGTGGATGTTGATGACAGAAGATAGATGACTAAAAAGTTACAAGAGAAAGAAACTGAGATATTGAGACTTACTGAACATTAGTTTAAGATTACCAATCAAGTGGTTACTATGAATCATGAGGCTAACCGAGTAAATACTAAACTTGCAAAGAGAATAGAGGATATTGGTATATTGAAAGAAGAAAATGAAAAAACTGAGAAATGATGTGAAGATGTTACAACAACATAATGAAGTGATTAAGAGATATGAAGAAAGCACTAAGAGAATGGATGAATATCTGAACTATCAGAGAAGACTGAACAACAATACCAGATTAGGGTATACCGAGCAAGGAGAATCGTCAAATCAAGCTAAACAAAGGAATGTATACTCAAACCCGAATCCAAAGAAGCCCTCTTTCCATCATTGTGGAAAACCAAGCCACACATCAAATGTTTGCAGAAGCAAAGAAAAAGGTATTCCTAGAAACTCTCCAAAATTTAATGGTATTTTCTATAACTGTAATAAGCATGGACATCAGGCACATGAGTGTAGATCCAAGTTGAAAAAATCACAGAAGAAACCATACATGGATAAATACTTTCAAAATTGCAACATGCATGGTCATACATCTCAAGCATGTGGGAAGAACACAAAGCAAATTTGGAAGCCTAAAGGATAAGAAAAGGTAAATCAACCGAGAAGACAAAGCAATGCTTATGCATGAGATTATAAAACTTGGAGAAGTTGTGAAACATGTGGTAAATATGGACACATAACAGAAAATTGTATGAGACAATAGCGAACCAAATCTAGGAATTGGTCAAGCTCTGGAATGACATGTTCTCATTGTCACAAAGTCGGCCACTTAAGTAGAGATTGTGTAGATTGAATAAACACTTGTGGGAATGACAATACAATTGAGGGAATTGTGAGGAACAAAAATCAAAGAAGAAGAAGAAGAAGAAGAAGAAGAATCCTAATATTTTTGACAAACTCTAAGTTATACTCCTTTTGTCATTAATTTCAAAAAAGGGGGAAATATATGTATTTATGAATAGTAAAAGGGGCATACTATAATGATCTCTATGAGTTCATATACATATACTGAGTATATACTGCATCGTCAAAAAATGGAAGCACTTCCATTTAGGACTGGTTTAGCCCTCTAGGTAAGTGGTTTGAGGTCATGTCAAACGCCTTGAATGGGTCTTTGACTTGGATCTGGCTTTTCCCCTGTTCTGCCCTATTTTCCACTTCTCTTCGGCCTATTTCTGGCATCCTACTCTGTAAATTTGAGGTTCTTGACCTTTTGGATCAAGTTCAACCTTGAATATGACCTAGGTCAAGGTCAACCTCGACCCTAACCCAGGGTCCAAATTTCAAGTTTCCAAAGTTTCCGGATGTTAGGGTTTGGAAAGATTTAATTCCCGCTTCTGGGTCGACTATTTCAGACTCCAAGGTAACAACTCTTAAAAGATATTTAATATAGTTCCACTTCTAGGGGTATATGCCTAATTTTAATTTAATTCTCCTATGTCAGCCTCTCTAGAAGTTTGCGCCCTAGACTTGTATATAAGGAAGCCTTTCTCCTTGCATTTTCTCTAAGACCCAAGAAGCAATTTCATCCATCTAGACTCTATGCATAAAATATTGCAGGAATCATCTACATTAAAGCACTCAAGCATTCAAACACATTCAAATCATTCAATTCATCGTGGAGATCCATTGGTAGTCATTGAAGGATTCAAAGCTCTATGGAACCCTCTTGTTGAAGATTTCTCCATCCATATACATTCAAGCTTCTTCCTATTCCAAGATCCATTCAAGATTGGTGTTGAAGATCTAAAGACAATTGATTTGAGACATACTACATTCTACATCTTACATTGTACATTCATTTGGTGCATCCATACTTGTCGATCCAAGTATTCGAATCCTCCACACATGTTTCTATACAAGTAAGGTGAATTTGTTCATTTACTTTATCTCTGAAATTTCAATTATATTATAAGGTTAATTCCAAAACTGGGGTTTGACCAAGGAAAACCCCTCCCCCCAAGAAACAAAACCATTTTTCTTGCAAGTACAGGTACAGGATAGTGAATTACAGAGCTGAATTGGATACCCTTTTTTGGCCAACTTTCAAGATCCGTGAATAAAATTATCGTCAGAGTGTGCAGGTCAAGGTCACCATTTTGGGGTACAATTGTGCCCTTGTATTTGGGTCAAGGTCCACCTGAATCAAAAAAGAATTTTTTTTTGGGTTTTTTAGATCTCACGGTTTCGGTTCAAGGTTGCAGAAATCAACAGTTTCTGAGACCGTTTGACAGATTTTTCTACAGATTCTTTTTCGGAGATAAGTACTTTTTATTTCTTCATTCCATTATTCTTTGCAAACATTTCCAGATTCATATTCCTTATCATTAAAATTAAATTTAAGTGGTTAATAGAGACATAGGGTATCTTTTATGTGCAAAATATCCATTGTTCAAAATCCTATCTAAAGATCTCCATTTTCCCACCCTACATTTTGGTGAACCTGCAATAGACAACTCTTTCTTTTTGGTGTTAGATTTGCATCTTATGTTAGATCTTATATGCATATAAAATTATATTTCTTTTATGCTTTTGCATTTATATTTCAAAAATAAAAATCACAAAATTTCTTTAAAAATACAAAAAAATTTACATTTTTCATGCTTGTAGTGCTACTTTGTGTTCAACATGTATGATTTTTGTTTTGAATAATTTTATGAGGCTTTTATTGCAAAAGAGGATCAATCCCCTAATGAGGTACACGATAGTGAGGATGAAAATTGTTCAAATATGATCTCCATTGATCCTATTCCTATTTCATCCTCCTCTACAACCTCTTCAATTGACCTTTACCATAGGGTGTGTGCATGGCTACCTTCATGTTCCACTATTTGAAACATTGAGACACCTAGAATGTTATATCCTAAACCTTTGTTGAGGGTGAAAGGATGTCCTCGAATCACAATTAAGGGTAAACCTAGAGATCCTTTGGATTTCTTTGATAACACAGATTCTATTTCACATGCTTATCGCACACTAAACAACCCTCAACCTAATCTGGTGGTTCCTACTTCTTTACCACCTTCTCAACCCATTCTTCCTCCTCCACCCCATCTTCCTAGAAAGGTGTATGATTTGATAAACCAATTGCGCAATAACCCTGCCAAGATTTCTTTATGGGAGCTTCTTCAAACTTCACTTATCTACCATGAAGCCTTGCAAAAATATCTAGCAACTCTTCCCACTCCACATCCTAATCAAGAGAACATCAATGCCTTCTTATAGTACATGCATGCTACCCCAGGTCGTCTTGACATTGTATTTACTCAAAAGGATTTACCTTCTAAAGAAGTATAAAAATCAATATAATGCTCTTATGGTTGTTGTTACTATCATAAGAGTACCATTCGTAGGACCTTGATTGATAATGGACATGGGCTTAATATTTTTAGCATGGACATTCTCAAAGAGATTAAAGCTGATCTTTCAACTATTCAACTTGATAATGTTCCTATGTGTGGCTTTGATAACATTGATAAGAACACTTTGGGTATCATTACCTTACCTATCAAATTAGGTCAACTCATCCTGAATACTCCTTTTCATGTTATACCTGGACCTCTTAATTATAACCTCCTTTTGGGTAGACCTTGGTTGCATGAGATGCATGTTGTTCCTTCCACCCTTCACCGTAAAGTCAATTTTATTCACAAAAACATGGTGTATACACTTCATGCGGATGATGCACCAAATCCTTGTTTGAATATTCAAACCCACCATACTCCTATTCCTAATAGTAATCCTTCTTCCTCTAATGCTCTTCCTGGAGATGATTGGGGAACCTTTGATTTTAATCCTACCTTTATTGGAGAGTATAAGGGTTTTTGATCTTGATTTTATGAAGCAACAAAGAGAGTTTGAACAATGAGATTTTGCTTCTACTTCTAATGCCCTTCGTAATAACTTTGTTGCTACTCACTATGAATCTGTCAAACCTACTAGTGATGACATAGTGACTACTGAAGTTACATTTAATCCTTCTGATATGGCTTCTCGTTATGGTCCTGGTTATCATGTACTAGTTAAACAAAGATTCCATGGTCAAGGATGTGGTAAGCATAAATAGGGAATTCAAATTCCCTTACGGAATGGGGGGCATGAGAATTCTTATGGATTGGGATTTAATCCTCAAAAACACATCAATGTTACCAACATCTCAAATAACACTTCAAAACATAATGAACCTATGAAGGAATTTGACCAAGAAGTTCTTTTGCCTAAACTCCTTCGAGCTAAGATGATTACTAGACCTAAATGCAAAAAGAAACATAATCCACACTTGAAGCCTCTTCCTTTTTGTTTGTATCATAGATTCAATGATCACTCTACTAATGAATGTCAAGCTTTACATTATAAGATTAGGCAGCTCATTGATAGTAAATTTATTTATATATCATGTGGCAATGAGTTGTATTTCAATCCTGTTTTCTCTAAATAACATTTATGTTCCTATTATGGAGCTCCACATTATGTAAACAATGTTAGCCTAATCCTTGGGGTCTCATTGTCTTTCATAGTTCTATGAGTGATATAATAGGTCCCCTTTCATCCTTGTTCCTATGCTTGGGGGGAAAGGATGCCATCTCCTTCTTTTCTATCTTTCTGGGATCCACTTTTCCCTTGGTTAAGCAGTATCTATCTATTATGTGATATCCAATCATATGTGAAAATTTTGGTTTGCATTAAGGATCTATGTCCTTGATCATAACCTATTTCATTGTTTAACATTGGGTTTCCATAGTTGATAAATATCTCACCTTGGAAACTGAATAGTGTGCTATCCCTCACAAGGGTTACTTTTTCACTTCTTGCATGATATCTCTTTGCATTCATCCCTTCCATGGCCTCATAGGAGTAGCGACCTTCTTGGCTTGGACTGGGTGTTATCTATGGATATTGTCTTGATGTTTTTGAAGAAGGCTTTATCCTTGTTCTTTTCTTTCCTTAATATGTCAAAATAGTATGTATTTTTCCATCTTAAGGAGGGGGGCATATATACAGCCTCCCTCATTCTATATTATGCATTTTTGTTCTAACCTTTTGTTTTGGAGAATGCTAAATCCTCCAAAGGTAACACACATAAGTTGCTAAATCCTGAAGAGATACGCATTTTACAAATGTATTCCATATGGATCCATGGGTGCTTCATAAAAGCCTTCATAAGATGCACTACATACATGCACAAATCCGCCATAAGGTGCACAAATTTATGGGGTGACTATCAAGTGCTTTCTTGATGGGCCATCCTATTCTTTTCATGGTTCATAGTGAGATAAACACATCTTACTGGGCGAGCTAGCCACCCCTCTCTCTCTACTTTTCTTTGGCTTATGATGTCTCTCTTATTGTAATCTTGGGTTTGAAAAATACTTGAGTCCTTGGGGGCTTAAGGATTGCTTTGTCCCTTTGATTTCAATAAGATTATCTTTTCTTTATGATCTCCTTTACCAAGAGTTTGCATCGAGTCCATACTCTTGCTAAAGTGGGGGCTAAATGTATCATCGAAAAATGGAAGCACTTCCATTTAGGACTGGTTTAGCCCTCTGGGTAAGTGGTTTGGGGTCATGTCAAATGCCTTGAATGGGTCTTTGACTTGGATCTGGCTTTTCCCCTGTTCTGCCATGTTTTCCACTTCTCTCCGGCCTGTTTCTGGCATCCTGCTCTAAAAAATTTGAGGTTCTTGACCTTAGCGTCAAGGTTGACCTTGACCATTACCTAAGTCAAGGTTGACCTCGACCCTGACCTAGGTCAAGGTTACCTCAACCTTGACCTAGGTCAGAATCAACCTTGACCTTGACCCAGGGTCCAAATTTCAATTTTCCAGATTTTCCAGATGTCAGGGTTTGCAAAGATTTAATTCCTTCTTATGGGTCAGTTGTTTTAGACTCTGAGGTAATGAATATTAAAATATATTTAATATAGGTCCACTTCTAGGTGTATAGACCTAATTTGAATTTAATTCTCCTATGTTGTCCTCTCTAGATGTTTGTTCCCTAGACTTGTATATAAGGAAGCCTTTCTCCTCTCATTTTCTCTAAGATGTAAGAAGAAATTTCATCCATCCAAACTCTATGCATAATATATTGAAGGAATCATCTACATTAAAGCACTTAATAATTAAAGCATTCAAGCACATTCAAAGCATTCAATTTATCAAGGAGATCCATTGGTATCCATTGAAGGATTCAAAGCTCTATGGAGCCCTCTTATTGAAGATTTATCCATCCATATCCATTCAAGATTCTTCCTATTCCAAGATCTAATCAAGATTGGTGTTGAAGATATAAAAACAATTAATTTGAGACATCCTACATTATACATATTACATTATACATTCATTTGGCACATCCGTACTTTTGGATCCAAGGATTCAAATCCTCCACAAGGGTTTCTATACAAGCAAGGTGAATTTGTTCATTTACTTTGTTTATCTTTGAAATTTCAATTATATTATAAGGTTAATTCCAAAACCAGGGTTAGACCAAGGCAAACCCCTCTCCCCCAAAAAAAAAAATCATTTTTCTTATAGGTATAGATACGGGACAGAGAATTACAGAGCTGAATTAGATACCCTTTTCGGCCAACTTTCGGGATTCGCGAGAAGAATTTCCGTTGGAGTAGTGCAGGTCAAGGTATACATTTTGGGGTACAATTGCACCCCGACATTTGGGTCAAGGTCGAACTGACTTAGAAAAGAAAAATATTTCTGGGTTTTGTAGATCTCATAGTTTCGTTTTAGGATCGCGAAAATCAATAGTTTCTGAGACCATTTGATAGGGTTTTCAGCAGATTCTTTTTCGGAGATAAGTACTTTTTATTTCTTCATTCCATTATTCTTTGTAAACATTTCCAAATTCATATAGCTTATCATTACAATTAAATGTAAGTGGTTAATAGTGACATAGGGTATCTTTTATGTGCAAAATATCCATTGTTCAAAACACTATCTAAAGATTTCCATTTTCCCACCCTACATATACAAAGGGGAGAGCATGTATAAAGGGGGAGTCACTATGTATAGTATTATAGTCGGTAACAGAGTCACAAATAGGATATTTGGTATAATCACCTAAGTATAGAGTCAGCTGAGAGCACTGATCACACCCAAATTCAACTAAGCACAGTGATTACCGAGTAGACAGACTATACCGAGAAGAAGACAAAACTGAGGTACACAACATAACTGAACACCAGTATAACTAAGACACACAAACAACATTGAGCACAGAGAGACAACAATAACCGAGTGGAACAGAGACCACCTAAAAGTTTTTTATGCCATATTAATCTTTGTAACAACTTTTTAGCTGACCTAGATAATAGTTTACACGATCGAGGAGGACATTAATTACAGATATACAACTTTAATTATGTATGTCTCCTACGTGTATATGATCAAGGTAAATTTTTTACACCATTGATCTTAGGATAAGGACGTAATTGTTAAGCCCTAATTAGGTCAGATCATTTGATATATAAATATATAGATGTCAAATTTTATTATGTATGTTGATCAAGAAATGATCACGTAGCTACCATACTACAGACATCAGAGATCAGACAAGGGATTTTCAGAAAGAGACCACATTGCAGAAATTGGTTTTCAGAACTAAGGAAAGGCTGCCGATAAGAACAAATTAGAAGCTATTATCATTCACATTGAGGTGATATACTTTTGTATGAACTTAATGGATCTGTATCAGTAATATTGAGATTGTATATGTTTTAGATCAAACTTATGTTACTCTCTAACAATTGTAATAGACTACTAAATCTCTTAACATAGTAGACTTAACAGTCTTATTATAAATCTCTTAACCGAGTGCACACATAGATTGTGTTAGAAAATCCTCACACGAGGTAGATATAATCGATCTTATTGTTACTCTAACAGGGTAAGATCATGAGAAGTGATCATTTTGTAAAGCTTTAACATGCTAACTTTATTTCTATAGTAGTGAAGTTTTGTGGGTCTCATCCCCATCGCAGCTTTTACCTTCTAACAGGGGTTTTCTGCGATACCAAAATACTAGTGTCATGATCATTTGATTTTATGTATGTGTATTGTTTACTTTACATTCATTTACATTTCAGCATTAATACTATGTATGCAATTCACTCAGTCAGTTAATGAAGAACAAAGTTTACAATATTTGATTGAAAAAGTTTATAAGGGTACTGATTCACCCCTCCCCTCTCAGTACACACCCTTTCCATTATCTCAATAGTATATAAGCATGATAAGGATCATAAACATATCATTATAAGATATAATCCTCATATGCATCATTAAAATAAGATAGATCATAATTTATAAGGCATGTAAAAATAATATAAATACTATAACATAATATATGAGAGCGATAATCATATAAAAATATGTAAATTTCATAATTTAAATGCATGTAAGAAACATAATATGAAAACATGATGAACATAAGGATGTTTACAAATTGGTATCATAAAATTGTGTAGGCAACACAAAATCTAGACATCATAAATATGGAACATAGGAAGCATAATAATATTAGAGACATAGTAAATAAGAAACATGGAAATATAAGTAGTAAACTTACAACATAGAAGAAAAAATTATATATAGGAAAGCATGCAAGATAAACGTCATAGTAATGTAATATGGATATCATATGTACAAATCAACATAAGTATGTAACATATAGGAGCTAATTGAAGCACTAGAAAAATCATAAAAAGGATGCCCCCAAGTCAAAAAATGGGACATGAGACATAATATAGGAGATGAAGTAATAATAGTAGATCATTCACAACAAATATGGCATAAAAAATGCTAAATTGTAAGGAAATATGTAAGGTGGATAGAAGAATAATAAAGAAAGATCTCAAAATAAATGGATTAAGAAAAAATCCTCAAATTAAAAATCATACAAATACCCAAAGGAAGAAATTGGTATGAATGCATGTTACAATTCAACTCTATTAACACACCACTAAAAGTGTCCTTGCATCATCCAAATGTTCTAATTAGGAACATGAAAACAACACAATACAGATAAAACGAAGAAAGTAAAATAAAATAATAAAAACTAGCAAGTAGTAAAAGAGATAGGATAGAGTATCTAAGTAATTATTACATTCATATTGGTGTGTCTATAATATAATTTGGTAATTGATCACTATAATTTACGCCCCATGGACTATCCATACCATCAAAAGATGTGACACTATGAACAAAAGTATGATATAGAGATGTCTAATGTAGGGTATGATGAGTCTCCAATTTGCTACTTTTCACTATGCTTGTTTACTATGTTTTGTTGATACTTTTGCATATCTCTATGACATTTATAGATGTTTCTAAAACCCTATGCTAAATTTAAATAACTAAACTTCTTTGATATGTTTTGTTCATACCTTTGCACATCTCCATGACATTTATAGATGTTTCTAAAACCCTATGCTAAATTTAAAGAACTAAACTTGTTTACTATGTTTTGTTGATACTTTTGCACATCTCTGTGACATTTATAGATATTTCTAAAACCCTATGCTAAATTTAAAGAGCTAAACTAAGTGTTGATGTTTTGATAAATGATTGCATATGCATGTGACTATTACTAAAATAATAAAATGTTATGTTAAATTGTGACATGGATAAGTATTTAATAGAAAGGACTAGTTAGTCATGTAGCCAAAATCAATCAAATGAACTGATTGTCGACATGCATCCATGTGAGTTGATGCCTTCAAATGAATGATCATATTTATCATTAGTTTCAAATTTTCTATATTAATTGATTAAAAAAACCTAATTTGTCCAAGGATCACTAGAATCTACTGATGATTTAAATAAATTGTCACCTAAAGAGCATGTTTTTCATCAACACATATAATTTGGTAATGAAATAATTCTTTAAGAAATAGGCATAGATACTAATTATGGACTTAAAAATATAAGAGTGACTAATTGAAAGTTTTATTCAATATTTTAAACCTTTTCCATTAAATAATGCTTTAATTAAGTTCAAGATTGAGTATACTAAAGTGATCGATGAAGAATATTACATTAGAATTGCCAGGATTATTATGTATAAATATTGTAGCCACAAGGCCTTGCTATATATCTTGAAAATGAGACACACTATCCTCATTTTATTAAAATAAAATTTTTTTTGGAGGATCTTCCAAAAGCAATGAACTACAATCAATTCATACTAAAAATTTGTATGCATGACTATATGTACTAGTCTAAACCTTGGGTCTTCATGAATGAATCACAAATATTTTAACAATGTGAGCTATCATGGTCAGAACCCTACTCAAACAAAGCGTTAGCTACTTTTATTGCCTCAATAATGACCTACTTTAGTTAAAATTTCTTCCTTTTTCTATGGGTAAGCATATGCTAACTTTTTATTTACTTATAATGTTGTAATTTTTTTCTCTTTCATGTAATATGTTTGATTATCCATATATTGTAGGTTAGGTGTTAGAATAGGATTGTCTTTATTTCTCATAGTTGAGACTATGGGTAAAATTTTATGAGATATTTTGAAGTTCTATGTCTCGTGTTTATCTGATGGTAGTACCATAAACGTAAGTAGTACGACCTACCACATAAGTCCACATCAGCACCCAGACAACTAACATTGTCGCCCAAAAATGATTAACATTGAAAACTATTTAACTGTCATTTTTTGGGGTCGCTAGTTTTTGTGAAAGCCTTACAGCCATCAAATTTAAATTCATATATTTCTAACATCAGCGCAAGTTTGAAAATTTTTACCCCCTCATCAGTAAGCTTTCCTAGTTTTCAATACAACTTCAGAGGCTCATTACTTGTTCATTGTGAGGCCCTTTTTAGTACAATTTTTATTATTTGAGGTAGAATATGGTGCTCTTCACACTAGTTTATGTATTTTATGATTTTTGTTGATAAAGTTTCTACAATTCTTAGTTTTTAATGACTGTAACTATCTAAATCTCATTTCTACAACTTTTGGGACTCTGTTCAAGCTCATATAGACACATTTTTCAGGTTCCAATTTTTTTTGAAAGTGAATAATTTTTAGTCTACTTCTCAGTTTTGATATCATATTGTGTCCATTGTGAGTGTACATATCATTTTCCTCATTTGGTCTATTTTGGCCTATTTTGGCACTTATATTTTCTTGGATCTTTGATGGATCTTATGCATTGTTCATTTAAGTCTACTATAGCCTATTTTTGGCAGTTGTAATCATTGAAATCAAAAGTCCACTTTGCCTTATTTTGCAAGTGGCGATTGTACATGCACTAACTATAAAGTGCCAAAATCCTCTTTTTTCGACAGGAAGGAGGGGGCGGGGGGTCTATGGTTAAGTGAATTTGAGGGGTGTCTTGAGTTCTCTTTCCTCTCTTTGTCCTCTTTTAATTGAATTATGGGTTCTCCCAGGTTTTCTTATTTAACTCTACATACTTATGTGTCATGGAAAATACATGCTTGGAGAAAAATAATCGAAAAAGGACTCACTTATTACATTGATGGAACTATTGTAGCACCACCTAATCCTAAATATGATCCAAATGCTCAATTTGAATGGCTTGCAAAAAATACTATGGCTCTTGGAACATTGAGAAATTATATTTTAGTTCATCTCATATTTCACATTGATAAGTGTAAGATAGTTAAAGAGGCTTGGTACGAACTTGTTAATTTTTATGGCAAGGTTGATTAGGTTAGAGTCTATAGATTAGACAATGGTCTCACAAACTTAGATTCTAAGATCTTTAACACTATCCAAGACTATGTAACCAAAGAAAATAATCTTAGAGAAAATCTAAAAGATAGTGGCATAGACTAGAAGGGTGCACAATTGATTTCTAATTTGTTGGACAAACTTCCATCAGAATATTCAACCTTTGTCTCTAGTTTCCAAACCCAAAAAGTTGACTAGTATTTCATACACTACACCATATTTTTGTGCACTCACCAAAATGTTGATTCTTAAAAAAGAGAAATTGATCACCATGGGGGTCCTTAAGTCATCTAAGTCACATGATTTTGTGGCTTGTTAAGGGAATCAAAGGACTAAGGGGAAAGGTAAGAACCAAAAATTCATCCAATCCAAAGCCATAAAAAGTAGAGCACAATCATCCTCTCCTAAGGAAAAATCATCCAAGAAGGAGTTGCCTACTTGTGCATATTGCAAGATATCAGGGCATGATGAGCATCAATGTTATGTTAAATGAATTGATGGGTTGAAGCATCTTCTTATCAAGAATCAAATCAATTTTCCTTCAACACAATCATGGGGGTTCATTAGCTTCTTCACAACAATAAGATTTTGATAAGGAAAAGAGTCACACTTTTGGGAAATATAAGAATAAAGGAAAAGATCTTTATGTGAATACATGTCATGATTCAGGGATATGGCTTCTATATTTAGGGTCTTCTCATCATATGACATCTTCACAATATATGTTCTCTTTATTTGAGCCTTGTCACATGTCATCAATCTTGATGTACAATTATACATATATGAATGTTATTGGGAAATGATCCATTAATATTTGGGAGGGAACCTTCAGTGATGTGTTGTGTGTAGCTCACTTAACCAATAATCTTCTTTCCATATATCAAATCACTCATGGTGCAACAAGGAATAACGTGGAGTTCACACCTAATTAAATTATCATTAGAGACTTGGAGAATGTAGCTATCATTTCTATTAGGTTGGTGGATCATGCATCTTGATTATACTCCTTTGAAGACTTTGTTCTTATTGATGAAGATGATTCTTCAAATGATGAACACACTTCTACTGTGGATTCAGATATTGAGGAGAACTTTGGCTACTTGAACTTGGGTTTTCTCACATGTGATCAAGTTCTTCAGCCTTCCACTCCATCTCCTCCTATTGAGATAACATCTATTATTTCTCATGATGATTCTTTTGGTTCTACTTTTTGGGCTTCTTGTGATTCAGTGCAACATGATATACATTGTCTTCCAAACACAATTCCTTGTGATGACTGCTTGACAAACATTACAGGTTTATTTGTGGTGTCCTATCTTGAAAATTTGGGAGACATTATTGATGATATTCATCTTATCTTTGATGGAGATAGTCCTTCTTGAATTTTTGTGAGGTAACATTTGAACCCTATTCTTCATTATCTATATTATCATCCTTCATAGTTTCACATGATTGTGAATACTTTGGTAGAACATTTGGAGGAGTTCCCTTTATCTTTAGAGGAGACATTTGAGTATTTGGATATTGTCCTACATTAATCTCCACTAGATCCTAGTTTTTCTTTTTCATCAGTGTAGACTAGTGCACCTAATTTGAAGAGGGCATTTTTTAGCATTGACATGGGGAAACTTGAGCACTTTTCAGAGACTCCATACATCTTGAGGTTTCTTCCTATAGATTATTTTTGGTATTGGAGAGAATTTATGCATGCACCTTTGATTTTCTTCCTTCCTAAGGGTAGGAATGTTGTTTGAAAATCATGGACTAGTTCCTACATGCAGCATGGAGCATCTACCACTAGTGTAAATTCTATATTGGGGGAAGCTACTTGGTCTCTCTTCTTCTCTCTTGTGGGGGGAATTTTTCCTCAAAGGGTTTTTTTTTCTTCTTATCATCCATCTCATTCTTCTTTGATATTTTTTTATGTATTCTTATCTCTTTTTGGGGGATTTTTGTCCCACTAGGTTTTCTCCCTTTCTCGAATTGTGAGAGATTGCATTACATATTATACATAAGTACCAAAGATTTTCTAGTAGTCATTACCCATCTTTCTTTGTTAGCTTAAGTCTGCATTTCCCTAGGTTTCACTTAAGGTGGGGTGTTGGTGTGATTAATTATTCACCTAATTAAACGTTACTTAAGCTTCCATAGGATAATGCATAACATAGTATTTTTCATATGTTTTTATTAAGGTAACTACAGAGTTTTGAATGGGCCCCAAACCCTTTACAACACAAAGCTGAGATAAAGCATTAAAGCACTAGAAAAAAAAAACTATTGTCAACCTAAACAACAGTTACAAATAGGGGCTCAACCCCAGAACAGAAAATGACAAGAGAACCCAACAAAATATGGAGAAAAAAAACAAGAAACCAGCTAGTAGTTTTCATATGTTACACTTAGGATTTTTCACATTTAGTTGTACATGGTGTAGGAAAATTTTGATTTTAGGTGGTGATAGTTATTATCACATTCCACGTTATTTGTTTTATCCACTGTATCGTTGGAAAATGGAAGCAATTCCATTTTGGACTTTTTTAGCCCTCTGATTAAGTGGTTTAGGGTCATGCCAAATGCCTTGAATGGGTCTTTTACTTGAATATGGCTTTTCCCCTATTCTTCCCTATTTTCCACTTCTCTCTGGCCTATTTTTGGCATTCTACTCTGTAAATTTGAGGTTCTTGATCTCAGGTTCAAGATCAACCTTGACCCTGACCTAGGTTAGGTTCGACCTCGATCCTAATCCAGGGTCCAAATTTCAAGTTTCCAAAGTTTCTGTATGTCGGGGTTTGGAAAGATTTAATTACCGCTTCCAGGTCAGATGTTTTGGTCTTCAAGGTAATGAATCTTAAAATTATATTTAATATAGGTCCACTTCTAGGGTTATGAGACTAATTGAAATTTAATTCTCCTATGTAGGCCTCTCTAGAAGATTATGCCCTAGACTTTTATATAAGGAAGCCTTTCTGCTCTCATTTTCTCTAAGATAAAAGGAAGCAAGACAAGACAAGAATATAAAGAAATCTAAAAAAGGATAATCTATTGAAGGAATAATCTACACTCAATAATTAAAGAACATTCAAGCATCCAATTCATCAAGGAGATCCATTGGTGGCCATTGAAGGATTCAAAGCTCTATGGAGCTCTCTTGTTGAAGATTTCTCCATCCACATCCATGCAAGCTTCTCCCTATTCCAAGATCCATTCAAGATTGGTGTTTAATATCTAAAGGAAATTGATTTGAGACATCCTAAATTCTATATCTTACATTCTACATTCATTTGGAGCATCCATACTTGTGGATCCAAGGATTCGAATCCTCCACAATGGTTTCTATACAAGCAAGGTGAATTTGCTCATTTACTTTGTTTATCTCTGCAATTTCAATTATATTTAAGGTTAATTCCAAAACTGGGGTTTGACAAAGGCAAACTCCTCCCCCCCCAAAAAAACCATTTTACTTGTAGGTACACGTATGGGACAACAAATTACAGAGAAGATTCAGATACCCTTTTTGGCCAAGTTTCAGGATCCACGAACTTGATCTCCGTCAGAGTAGTGCAGGTCAAGGTCGACATAAAGGGGTGCAATTGTGCCCTCATATTTGGGTCAAGGTCAATGTCAAACTAACTCAGAAAAGAAAAATATTTCTGGGTTTTCTTCATCTCTGTGTTTCTATTCTAGATCTAGTTGCAGAATCTCCCAAAACTCAGTACAGACACCAGAAAATAATAATTTCCTGATCTGCTATACTTTGAGGTTAGTACTTGTCTTCAATTCATTTCAATTAAGGTTTTAATCAATTCAAATCTATTACACACTCTTCATCCCAAAATGGGAATGTAAGGTTCTCTTTCTTCTTATTTCCAATCGATTGATTCATTTGTGCATTGACCATTGCTTGTGGTTAATAAATTTGGATCTTTCCTTTGTGAATGTGGGGCTAAAAGAAGAATATTACCTTCCCCATATATCCAATTATCCACATCATCATTCTCATCATTTCACATCCATTCCATTACATTACTCTTATTTATTCCTTTACATGTTGGTGAACCCTCTTACGACAATTCTTTCATTTTGGTTTTAGATTTACATTTCATGTTAGATATTGCATTCATATTATATTAGCCTTATTTTATGTTATTGCATTTACATTTTTATTAATTTATTTCATTTTAATTTCATTGGTGTATGATCTTTACTACCTCTAGTCCTACTTATAATATCCTGGTTAGAAGAAGTTGTAGACTTATGGGTTCCTTTGATCCTGAGTCTTCCTCTCATTCTCGTAGGATCTCGGATGACAATTTGATCACTCATGATTCCAATCCTTCTATGGAGCATAACTCTTCTCACTCATCTCATGATGAGGATCATGCTTTAAGAGTTCCTCCTGAAAAAGGTCAAAACCTTTCAACCAAACTTGATAAAATGGGAAATTGGCTTATTCAAGAAAACCATAATCAAGATTCTATTCAAGCTATAGAGGCTCTTAAGAAAGTCCTTCGTGATAGTGATCAAGGTGTTAATCTCTTGTGTGGTATCACTCATCTTGTTTATTTAAATGTCAAACCTTTAGCTCAAGAAGATCAAGATCTAGGATTCACTCCTCCTGTCACTAGGGTGGAACCTTCTTCCGTTCCTTTACCTATAATTCCTACTTACACTCCTTTGATGACTACATCTCTTTCATATTCCAATCCTCTAGCTTTGAATCTTCCGCTTCTATCTCTTCCTATGAGTGTTCCACCGGTGTCTCTACCTACCTCACAACCTTCTTACCATAGTGTTCATTTTACCTATTCCAATCCTCTTCCAACTGTGGTTCTATGTCTTCCACCAATTGTGTCTTCCATTCCCGCCACTTCCTACACTTTTCCTAGTATTCCTCATGTTTCTATTACTCCTATTTCTTCTAATGATTCCACAATCATTAGTCTAGCTCAAACTGTGTCCTCTTTACAACAATAACTTGTGTCCTTAACTCAATCCAAGTTTAGTATTCCTACATGTGACATGGGTAGCCCTTTATCCCTAGACATTATTCGTGCTCCTTTCCCTCAGCAAGCCGATATGCCTTGTTTTGACAATTACAATGGTAAGGGAGATCATGTCACTCATGTTAAAACATTTCAAATCCTTTGTAGTGACTATGCTCATGACC
This sequence comes from Thuja plicata, assembly GCA_018584345.1. Classification (NCBI taxonomy): domain Eukaryota; kingdom Viridiplantae; phylum Streptophyta; class Pinopsida; order Cupressales; family Cupressaceae; genus Thuja; species Thuja plicata. The sequence goes on from MU224712.1 coordinate 219,262, forward strand.
ATAGGATTTTAGCCAAGTTGTTTGCTAGAAATTTTCATGATAAGGCCTTGCAATGGTATTATTCCTTGCCTCCTTATTCTATTGATTATTTTCCAAAACTTTCTAATGCCTTTATCCAATAGTTCCAAAACAACATTGGTCCGCAAGTGTCCTTAACTGATTTGATGCATTGTAAACAAAATACTAAAGAAAAGTTGACTGAATTTATTGATAGATTTAAGCATTTGTATGCTCAAATTTCTTACCTTGTTCCTAATATTAATATTCATCATATTTTCAAATTTGCAAAAGGATATTAGAGATAAGATTTTTCTTACTAAATTTACCTCTTTTCAACAACTTTGTGCAGTGGTTCATCATTGTTAATTACAAGTGAGTCAATTTGAGAGCAACACTCCAATGTATCTTGTTCCAGTTGATAAGAGTGATGCTGATCCTAATCCCAACAATTTTTAGAAACCTAACAACTATGTCAAGATAAATAAGAAAGAAAATGCAGTTGTTGATCAAGTTGTTGTTGCATCCCACAATGCCACTTCTACATCCACTGATTTTCATCTAAATCGTACGTTTACTCCTCTTTCTGAATATTTACATTCTATTATGAGTAAGTTGTTGAATGCTAATATTATTAGTTTTACTCCTATTTGACCTCTTCTTACTACTACAATGGCATCCAAATCCTTTGATCCCAAAGCCTTTTGTCAATATCATCATCAGAATGGCCATGATACTGAAAAGTGTTATTCTCTAAAACATAAGGTTCAAGACTTAATTTATTCTAATACTTTATCTATTGATAATTTTGATAGTGTTAGGATTGGATAATACTGAGAGGGGGGTGAATTAGTATTATAATAGTTAATTAAATTCTTCAAACACTTGAACACTAACCATACAATTGTAGTGAAGGAAAGATTATAAACAAATAACACAGAACTCATAACACCATGATTTGTTTACGAGGAAACCCTGGCCAAGGGAAAACCCCGGTGGGGATGATACCCACAAGCATGTACTAAAGTATAATGTCCCTGTAAGGAGACCTAGCCCTATTAGGAGCTAAATATTACATAGTACATTTCCTTGTTAGAGGAATAACAACCCTGTTAAAGGTTCACAACACCATGTTAGGGACCAATGAGCTTACAACTCTTACAATGTAATTCTGTTCCAAAAGGTTCTCAGTCATGAACAAAACAAGAATCACAAATGCTTTGATAGTTCCTTTATAGTTCTTCCATTCTCTGATCTACCATTAGCATGTCTGCTCTTCATCAACTTCACTTCATCACTTACTTGTCTTTACCAAAAAGATCTTACATATATATCTTTTAACTTTACAAAGTCGGCTCTCAGTAAGAATATTACAAACATTACTAATTCGGCCTTCAATACAAAATACATTTAATATAGTAAATATCAAATGCATAGTCGGCGCTCTTTCATATTCAAATTACAGACTATCAATAACAAAAAAACAACTTCAATTTCCTAGAGTCCAAGTCATGCTCCCTTATTCTTCGTTGTTGTCCAACTGCTCTGTGTCGTTGTTCTCTGATGTCTGTCAGTCTTCATATCAACAATAACAATTTCTGGATTTGATTGTGTTATGAATTTTTTGCATCAACGTTTCGAATCACACTCCGTGATCCATCATCAGGATGAGCAATAAGAGAGCATAGGAAAAAATGAGTAAAGTTGCAGACCTAAACAGGTTAAAAGAGGGGAAGGGGTGGAAGGAGAGAGGTTAAAGGGCACAATAAACAAAGAAAATAATAAAAAAACATAAATAAAAGTGAAAATAAACTAAAACTCCAAAAAGATAAAAAAACATGTAAAAAAGAGAAAGAATTACAATTGAATAAATAAAAAATAAAATAAATAATCCAAGGAATAAGAAGAAGAATCAAAAAAGAATAAAAGCCAGAAAATGAATATATATATATATATATATATATATATATATATATATATAAACGCAATTAAAAAAGTAAGATAATAAAAAGTTTGAGAATAAATATAAAATTTAAAACAATTAAATAACTAACAAAAATAATTGTTAGTTATTTAATTGTTTGAGAATATATAAAAATAACTTTACTCATTTTTTCCTGTGCTCTCTTATTGCTCATCCTGATGATGGATCACGGAGTGTGATTCGAAACGTTGATGCAAAAAATTCATAACACAATCAAATCCAGAAATTGTTATTGTTACTATCATGGATTGTGGAAATCTCTTCTCTTTAGTCTTCATATCCTTATAACTTATCATAAACTTAACCAAATCCAAATTGATCTTAGGTGTATTTCATAAATACTTCATACTATCTTCCACTAAGATCGCATGCCTTAACTCATCTATCTTTGTCTTCGATATTGAAAACAATACTATACCTCTATTTATGTACTTAGTCAATTTTGAACATACCAAAACTTATCTTCAAAATAATCGGTCTTAAACCTAGATGAGTTGCCATAAATGACAACCAAAAATTGAATCACATTACCCAAATAGATCACTTGCCAACAATCTCTCCCTTTGGCATTGATGGCAACACTTAACAAAAAAAGGTACTAAGTGTTCCAACAAAACAAAATTGTCTCCACTTCTTCTCCTCATCTTTTTCATTTTCTTTTCTTTATATATATATA
>MU224712.1:229758-247492 GCA_018584345.1 Thuja plicata
TATGCTACCATCCTTGAATCAGTCTCATGACTGTCAATAGGCTTTATGCTAATCTTACTACCATCCTTGAATCAGCCTCCTTCTTAGACTGTCAATAGGATTTAGGTAAGACCGATGCTACTATCATCAGACAACCTTCTGGTAATCTATTAGGATATACCTCAATTACAAAAGACTGTTAAGTCTTGCTTTGTTAAGAGACTTAATGCTTCAATGGTTAAAGTGAAACAAAATGACCTGTTTCTAATGCAACTAAATTATAGATTTTTAGATCTATTTACTTACAATATATTTCTTATCAATGTATCAATTCAATTCCTTTGTACTTAACTCTTTCTGCTTTGTGATGTTGTGCTTTTCTGTTCGTCGGTGTCTGCAGAATTTTTTAGCTCTCCCTTAGCTTGATTGATCAGGACTGCATGAAGTTTAACCTTCATCAGTTTCTCTTCAACATCTTCTATCAGTTCACTCCCCCATGTATCTGATTGCTTGCGGAAATGAATTATGCTTGTCTTTTATATAGACATGATATTCCTTAATTCTTGATTCTTGATTCTTGGCATGAAAAACAATCCAGCCAAATTGATTTACGGCTTTAACTCCTGATTTATCTCATAGTTATATTCTCGCCAGCTGTGTAAATCATCTTTAAATCACTTACTTAACTATGGTCGAATAAAATAAATAAAACAACCAGTTAAGTCTATCCTTTAGCTCTGCCAGCTAGATATTTTGTCATTTTCTGATCTCTCTGTTCTGTCGGTCAATTCTGCAATTCATCATCGGTGACAACTGCCAGTTCCATCGGTACAACTTCAGTTAGCTTCAGGATCTCCATCCGTTGGGCATCATTGGATCTTTCTCATTGGGCAACACTATTTTTACCTCATTGAGCATCCTGTGATTCTGCTTTGTCAAGCAACATTGTCTTCTGCTCATCGGGTATCACTGTGACTTTATCTCTGTCTTTACCGATGGTGTGCACTCCACCGGTCTAGTCTGTCACTTGGTGAATACTTTAATTTTATGCATTGCTAAAAGAATAACCTCTATTCCATTGATTCTTTGAAGTCTTTGGCATTATGTATATGACCATACAGATGATATCAAGTTGACATCAATGAAAATACAAACCATTAACTGATTTAATGTCTTGCATCATCTTCAACTTAATATAATCAAACATTTAATCACTTACATGTCATCAATTCTCCTCTTCCTTCTCAGGTTCATCAGTAATAATAGTTTCCATGGTTACTGTAAAAGGATCCTTCTCATCTTGTGAGGCGTCTAGTGTTATTGCCACACGAGAAACATAGAAATCTGTAGTAGTGTCTTCTTTACTCTCTTCATCATTAGTCTTTGTGTCCTTTGTGCTATCATCCATTCACAATTGTGTAGGTAAATCTGTCTTAGGAGGTAGGTGCTTGAAAAAAGTAGTTCTCAACAGTATCTTCTCAAGTCCCTTCTAAGTTTCCTCAGTTTCCTTGCCATTATCTTTAGTAATCTGGTCTTTGTCCTCAACAGGGGTTTCAATTCTTTGACTATAATATCTCTCTCTTGTATAGATAACACAGGTAGCATGTCATCAATCTCTTTATTTCTAATCTGATCATCTTCAACTTGTCCCAAACATTTTCTCCTTTCCAATTGTGTATACAAATCTGAAAGTGTGCTTCCTTCAACTTCCAAAAGCGTCTTCTTGAAACTAAGCATGTGTTCTATCACAATGTCTTCAATTTTTAGTTTATCTACTTCTTCATATCTGTCATAGTATTTATCAATTGAAACCAATTTTCCTTGTTCAATTGCTCTTTTCTCCAGCATTTTAATGTCAGGTTTCCATGCTTTATTCTTCTCAGTTTTCTTCTCTTCTTCAACTGTGTTCTTCTATTTTTTCTGCATACTAGATCTAGTTACTCTAGGAGTAACTTCCTTCGCTTGTTAGACTGCCTGTTGCTATGGTGGAGGTGTGTTATAAACCATAATTACTTCAGGGGTAGAAGGGGCATTAGAGCTTCCACTAGCTACTCCAAGGGATCTATCTACCATCTTCTTCTTAATATCTTTCAGTTCTTCATCAGATAGACCAACCTTTACTCCAAAGTCATGAATAAGATTAGCAAACTTTCTCTTCCTCTGTCCTCTATACTATTCTTCTCTTACCTTCTCTTACTTCTCCTCATATGTTCCCTATCTCTCTTCTAATGTATCAAATTTTGATGCAAGAATATGTTCTACTTGCATGGTGAGTACTTCGGAACTCACTTCATAGCCCATAGGGTAACACCATTTCTTTCTTGGGGTCACTGCCTCAAAACATACACAGTTTGTTTCAACTATAAAACAAATTGTGTCCTTGTACTTCTCAATAATGTCCTCATGTAGTCTGTATCTAATCTTCATTTATCTTTGTAGAATTTTGATCATTGCAAACAGTTCACCATCTACCCAAGTAGTGTTATGCCTTTTGTAACTCTGTGAGATTAGTATACCAGTAGGATCTCTAGTTTTCCAGCCACTAGGGTGTAGACTAGGAAACTTATGTTCAATATGAATGAACATGTGTACCAATAATGATCCAAATCTGAAATTTTTCATTCTATCCTTCTTCACAAGCTTTACATTCTAAAGGAATTGTTGTGCCAATACTTCGCATAGGTTGTACTGTGTGTTTTCTTTTACCATTCTCTGTTCCATCATAATAACTCCAGCTGATACTGAATTAGGTCTGCTACTATAGAAAAATTTTTAACCAAGTATCATTGCAATCAACCTTACATCTTGTTGGAAAATATCATTTACTGTCATTTCCCTTATGTCCCACTTCAAGTGTGTTAGGTTTTTGACTTCCTTCTTGACATGTTTCTTCACAACGAGTACAACTCCAGTGTTATCTAAACCAGTAATCTCATGAATTAGGTCACTGCATATCTTCACAGGTTGGCTACCAATCCATATGAATTGGTCATGAACCCTGCTCATAAGTATTTTAAATCATTCATTTTCATCGAAGTCGCACAGATCCATAATCTTCATTATACTTGATTAACTGACATGTTTCCATTCTTCCGTCATGATTCTGTTCTCAGTCATATCTTCCATTTCAGTGAGTATATCATCATCTCCCAATGTGTCATACTTGCAATGTATGTAAGCCCTGATGTCTTCTATGTGAAATACACCATGTGGGGTCTATGAAAATGCTCCTTCTGGATCCTCTTCACACAACTTATAAGGATGTTTCTTGAATTTGTATCTAGGATGATCAACAACATTGAAAATCACAGGTGCATCCATAGCTTAGATAATGTAAAGTATCTTTCACACGTAGAAATTTGAGTTTATTCTTTGATTGATCATGCACGATAGGTGTAGAAATGTCTGAATACTTCTTCTCTTTGATCTCCTCGGCCCGCTCCTTGTCAAATGATAGAAAGATAGATCATAACATGGTGCTTTGTACAAGTTAGGTTATAACTTTTCTTTTTCACTCCAAACTGTCTTGTCAACTGCTAATTCTCGCGATCAAAATGTACAAGTTAGCTAATGATGCGCTCTTAGATATATGATCCATAATGTTGGTTCGACATATTCCCAACCTCGCATGAGCTCACTACATGATTTGCGGGGCAGGATAAATTCTGATGTGTTGCATTTAATGCTCCCCTAAGGCCATGATCAGACAATTAAATTGATTTTGTCTTACTACCTTCAGGAGAAGATATAGTATCATCTATTGACTCTCCCTAAACTGATGTCTCACTTGTTCCTTTGATTTTCCAAATCTTGCCACTATTTTTGTCTTCTGCTTTCTTAAAAATATTTTTAAAATCATTCTTCACATCTGCAATACTCTTGCTAGTATCATTTTCATTCTTCTATGAATTCATAGGAGGTGGTGTTCTTCTATTATCTACTCCATTATACCTGCAAAACTTTTCTATGTGTCCTAGATTATTGCATTTGTAAAATATAAGAGGTCTTCTTTCTTGATTAACTTGTAACTTACAGTACTTTCCAATGTGCCCAATGTTATTACATTTGTAGCATGTAGGTTTCATTGTAGGTTCTCTTCCATTGTCTTTTCTATATCCAGATTGATTAGGTCTTCTACATTCAGTCTTATTGTGCCTATATCCATTACAGTTAAAACAATAACCAGAAAAAGTTCTAAAAGGGGCATTACCTCTACAGTCTCTCTTCATGTGTCCAAATCTGTTGCAACCAAAGCATCTTCCTCTGAAAGGTCTGATCTTCTCTTTAGGTTCTTCACTAGATGATTTCTCAGCATCAATCTTCCCATCTGATTTCTCTTCCCAATTCTTTGAACATTCAGCTTCATTGAAGCCAATACCAGTCATATCACCTTTAGGTTTTTGCTTGTCTAGTTTTTCATCAATCAAATCACTGCTGGTGTGAAGTTTCTCAATATGTTTCCTTGCTTCAGTAAGTTCACCTTTCACAATCTGATTGTATTTCTCCAATTCTAAGTATTTGTTCTTGTAGCTTCCAGCTTCATCTTTCATTTGATTCAATGCATTGTTCAAGGTTTCTTCACTTTTCTTCTTAGCATCCTCTTGTATCTATTTTTCTTTATCCATATTCTTGTTCTCAAGCTTCAGAGTCTCAATCTCTTCTTTCAGTTGCTTCACCTGATCTGAATTGTCCTCATCTGAGTCTTATTTTATCTGAGCCACAAGATCTTCTCTCTGACTTCTGGAAAGTTCAAGTTGTTCTTTCAGTTTCTTTATGAATTTCTCAGCTCTTCGGATGTTGAACTTCAATTCACCATTTTTTTCTTTAGCATTATCAAGGTCTTCAAGTGCAACTTCAAATTTCTCCTGTAAACTTTTCAAATCCATTCTGATCTCCCTCAAGTTGTTAGGCTTTCTCTCCAAGGGCCAAAAGCTCTGATACCAATTGTTAGGATTGGATAATATTGAGAGGGGGGTGAATCAGTATTATAAAAACTAATTAAATTCTTCAACCACTTGAACATTAACCATAGAATTGAAGTGAAGGAAAGAACATAAACTAATAACACAGAACTCATAACACCATGATTTGTTTATGAGGAAACCCTGGCCAAGGGAAAACCCCGGTAGAGATGATACCCACAAACATGTACTAAAGTATAATGTCCCTATAAGGAGACCTAGCCCTGTTAGGAGCTGAATATTACATAGTAAATTTCCCTTTTAGAGGAATAAAAACCCTGTTAAAGGTTCACAACACCCTGTTAGGGACCAATGAGCTTACATCTCTTACAATGTAATTCTGTTACAAAAGGTTCTCAGTCATGAACAAAACAAGCATCACAATTGCTTTGATAGTTCCTTTATAGTTCTACCATTGTTTTCTCTTCCATTCACATGTTTTCTCTTCATCCACTTCACTTCATCGCTTACTTATCTTTACCAAAAATATCTTACATATATATCTTTTAACTTTACAAAGTCAGCTCTCAGTAAGAATATTACAAACAGTACTAAGTCGACCTTCAATACAAAATACATTTAATATAGTAAATATCAAATGCATAGTCGACGCTCTTGCATAGTCAAAGTATAGACTATCAATAAAAAAAATACAACTTCAATTTCCTGGAGTCCAAGTCATACTCCCTTATTCTTCACTGTTGTCCTACTGCTCTGTGTCATTGTTCTCTACTGTCTTTCATTCTTCAAATCCTTATAAATTATCATAAACTTAACCAAATCCAAATTGATCTTAGGTGTATATCAGAAATACTCCATAATGTCTTCTACTAAGCTCACATGCCTTAATTCATCGATCTCTATCTTCGATATCCAAAACAATACTGTACCTCTATTTATATACTTAGTCAATTTTGAACATACCAAAACTTATCTTCAAAATAATTGGTCTTAAACCTAGATGTGTTGCCATAAATGACAACCAAAAAGTGAATCACATTACCCAAATTGATCACTTGCCAATAGATAGTAGTGGGAACAAATTTGTCTCTCCTCTTAATCAAAACCTCCAAATCTATATGAATCCTTTGCCTTCACATGCATGATACTAACACCATTGTTCAACCATCTTCTGTGTATATTGTTTATGATTCAAAGATGGATCATATCAATCATATTGTTAACCATGTTGTTTTGTCTCAACTTGTATCTCCACCCCAGCCTCTGCCTCAACCTCAAATTCAAGTTCAACCTCAACCTAAACCTCAAAAACAACCTAAGAATAAAATACCTAGAGAACGCTCGATCAACTTTGATGATTCTGAGACTATTAAGGCTCTTGATTGTCCCCTCTATATTTATGCTAGGATTTCTAAGATACCTACACGTTCTTGTATTGCTGATCCTACATCCTTAGTCAATGCCATTACTGAAGAAAACCTTTTTATGAAGAACTTTCAACATGATTGTTATGATACATCTAATGTGTGGATCCAAACTTGTAATGGTTTTATCTATCCATCATTTGGATCTATTAACTTTCCTGTCAAAATTTGTGGTAAAGTTGTGGACACTACCTTCGTTGTTGTCCCTACTTCTGATCAATTTCAAGTTAAGCTTGGTTTGCCTTTGTTGACTACCATGTGTGTCGTTGCTTCTCCTATCTATAAATATATTAAGTTCATTCATGATGAAGAAGTGAAAATAATTAATCATAGTTTATATCAACCTTCTAGGCCTATGGATTGTGCTACCCTTGACTTATTTTGGCCTTCTTTACCTAATTCATGTTCTTCTCAACCTGATAACCTTTTTTTCTCATATCAAGCCTATAAACATCACAAGATTCTTTGGTTAAGCATGCCTCAGATAGATCTTAACCATGGTCTTTTGCGTACACCTTCCATACCTCCTTTATCCATTTCTTCTAGTTCTATTAATCAAGCTCCTAGTGTTTCTTTTCAACCTACTAAGAATCCTATTAATGCTCCTATAGAACTTGAGAAGGAACTGGATATTGTTCCTCCTAGTTCTCAACATATTTCAAACAAGACAAAACGTAACTAATCTGTCAATGAACGTTGTAAGAATTTTCAGGATCAAGATAAGGCCCATGCCTTTGTTCTTCAAAGTTCTTTACCTTCTTTTGACCATCCTATGTCGGATGTGTTGGAAGAAGTTAATTTTAATAAGAATTTTAAGATGAATGATTATGATGATTCTATTTGTATCTTGGATTCTATCTCGATTAATCTTGATAAAGAAGATACTCTTAATGATGCTAATGATGAATATAAGACTATTAATATTGATACTAATTTACCTCATATGCTTTTAACACAATTGATAATTACACCTAGTATCCAACATCGCAATTCACAAGAGGATCCTTGTTTGGAACTGGCTATTATTCCTACTGTGTTGGATATAGTCCCTCTTGCGAGTTTCCCACCTTCCCTAAATGATATAGACCAAGATGGGGAGAGTAGGAAATGTGCTTGATTGTCTTGTCCTCCATGGTAGCCTTTTATGTGTTTCTATGTTGTATTGTGCTTCTCCTGTGATGTGTTTGCTAAATGTTTGTTAGATTATTTTATACAACCCTTGTTACTTTATGGTGCAAGGTGATAAAGGAATCAAACCTGTTGTACTATTCCTCTATATGTATCTCTATTCTTCTATATGTTGTTTTCATGTTATGTTGTACCTGTGCTCTTGTTTGTAAATGTTCTCCTTATGTAGTATGTTGCGACATGGTAGCACTGATTCTTTTTGGTCTCCATGTTGTTGTCCAAAAAGACTCTTCTTCATAACTCTTGCATTTTCTCTCCTCTATTGTGATTGTAGCTCTACTTTATTTTGGGAATGATGTCAATTCATTTGCAATAATATATATATATATATGATCATACTGACCCCACAGTAGGTAGATCCCTTATGTGTTCTCTGTATGTTTATATGATATTTCCCTTGATTGTCTTCGCTTGGGGCATCTCATAGTGGAAACGTAATCAGTAGATTTTTTTATGTTTCCATTAAATCCATTGCTTCTGTTAAAGTGTTAGCAATGACTTTAATGTGGGGGCATATGCTCTACTCTCTTTTTGCACACACACACTTTCAAAATATTTTCCAACTTACAAATTACAATTTTTTTCTCCCTTTATGGATTAGAGACTAATCCTTAAAGCATGGTTTTTTACCTTATAGGATCTCTCAATCCCTCCAGTTTAATTTATAATGGTTTGATCCCTTAAGGTCAGTATGTGTCCTTAAGACTGGATCTCTCTAGTTTTGGCTTTGCTCTTTCAGAATAGAATATTCCTGCGAGTGAATCCTTGATGGGTTGACTAGTGAGTAGCCACATTCACTAGGTGGTTCAACTCCATCTTTCCAGTTGCACTATTTCCTTGTGTGATTCACAATGGAATATAGGTTCTCATTGGGCAAGGTAATCACACCCTCTCTCTTTCTCTTTGAGTGGTGATGTCTCTCTTATTGTAATCTTGGGGTTGAAAAATACTTGAGTCCTTGGGGGCTTGAGGATTTCTTTGTCCCTTTTATTTCAATAAGATTATATTTTCTTTATGATCTCCTTTACCAAGAGTTTGCATAGAGTCCATACTCTTGCTAAAGTGGGAGCTAAATATATCGTCAGAAAATGGAAGCACTTACATTTTGGACTGGTTTAGCCCTCTCAGTAAGTGTTTTGGGGTCATGTCAAATGCCTTGAATGTGTCTTTGACTTGAATATGGCTTTTCCCCTGTTTTGTCCTATTTTCCACTTCTCTCTGGCCTATTTCTGGCTTCCTGCTCTATAAATTTGAGGTTCTTGATCTCAGGGTCAAGGTCAAACTTTTAGGTCAAGGTTAACCTTGACCCTGACCTAGGTCAAGGTTAGCCTTGACCCTAACCTAGGTCAGGGGAAACTTTGACCCTGAACCATGGTCCAAATTTCAAGTTTTTGGATGTCGGGGTTTGGAAAGATTTAATTCCTTCTTTCGGGTCAGCTATTTTGGTCTTCGAGGTAATGAATCTTAAAATTATATTTAATATAGGTCCACTTATGGGGGTATGAAACTAATTGGAATTTAATTCTCCTATGTCGGCCTCTCTAGAAGATTGTTCCCTAGACTTGTATATAAGGAATCATTTCTCCTCTCATTTTCTCTAAGACAAAAAGAAGCAAGACAAGACAAGAATATCAAGAAATATAAAAAAGGATAATCTATTGAAGGAATCATCTAAACTCAATCATTCAATCATTCAAGAACATTCAAGCATTCAATTCATCAAGGAGATCCACTGGTAGCCATTGAAGGATTCAAAGCTCTATGGAGCTCTCTTGTTGAAGATTTATCCATCCACATCCATGCAAGCTTCTTCCTATTCCAAGATCCATTTGAGATTGGTGTTGAAGATCTAAAGAAAATTGATTTGAGACATCCTAAATTATACATCTTACGTTCTAAATTCATTTGGAGAATCCATACTTGTGGATCCAAGGATTCAAATCCTCCACAAGGGTTTCTATACAAGCAAGGTGAATTTGTTCATTTACTTTGTTTATCTTTGCAATTTCAATTATATTTTAAGGTTAATTCTAAAATTGGGGTTTGACCAAGGAAAAACCCTCCCCCCCAACAAAAAAACCATTTTTCTTGTAGGTACAAGTATGGGACAATGAATTACAGAGAAGATTCGGATACCCTTTTCGGCCAACTTTCGGGATCCGCAAAAAAAATTTCCATCGGAGCAGTGCAGGTCAAGGTCGATATAAAGGGGTGCAATTGTGCCCCCGTATTTGGTTCAAGGTTGACCTAACTCATAAAAGAAAAATATTTCTAGGTTTTCTCTGTCTCTATATTTCTGTTCTAGATTGGGTTGCAGAATTTCTTGAAACTTAGTACAAACACCAGAAAACAACAATTTCCAAATCTACTATACTTTGAGGTTAGTACTTGTCTTCAATTCATTTCAATTAAGGTTTTAATAAATTCAAATCTATTACACATTCTTCATCCCAAAATGGGAATTTAAGGTTTTCTTCTTTCTTCTTATTTCCAATCGATTGATTCATTTGTGCATTGACCATTGCTTGTGGTTAATAAATTTGGATCTTTCCTTTGTGAATGTGGAGCTAAAAGAAGAATCTTACCTTCCCCATCTATCCAATTACCCACATCATCATTCTCATCATTTCACATCCATTCCATTACATTACTCTACATTATTCTTATTTCTTCCTTTACATCCACCTCTAGTGCACTTATCACTTTATCATCCTCCACATGTTTTCGCATACTTAATTTCATAGTAGAGGTTGATCCACCCTTTTTGGACATGTTATTCCACCTTGTGTGGTGATAAGTTTTCTCGTAGCTATCATGGTCTCTTCTTGCCTTGCCTATATAAGAAGGCACAGTTTCCTTGTATTCATCTATCAAATCAATACATCAGTTATGCTATTGTAATTTAATTATTTGCATCATAGATGATAATTCAATTTTTTCTTGTCCATATTTGTTCTCTCTTTTGTGCTATCCATTGGCCTCTAGATCTTGGGTTGTTTTTATTGGAAAATTCTTCCATAATATCAAAGCTATTGGAGTGTCATTACATAGCCTACTTGGAGAGATCTTGGTGCTATTGAAGGAGGGTACATTAATAGATCTAAGGACCAGTGATCTTTAGCACTATCCTACACCAAATTGAATCTCTGAATTAGTCGCTCCAAAAACTCTAACTTTTTAAAACCCTTAAACTTGGAAACCCTTATGCATAAACCCTTATCTCTAATTTATAATGAAACAAACATGTATGCACAAATAAAAAAATATCCACAACACATAACACAAGTATTTTTATCATCGAAACCCAAATTAGGGAGAAAACCAAAGTGGGGCTTGAACCCACAATAATACTAATACCTTGTTAAAAGTATAAGCTTATTACAAATGAGGAATGCACATACATTGAGGCACACTTCCTAGAGCTCACTACTCAAAGTACCTTGGACTCCAACCCTAAGGAAGACTCACTATCTTACAAATACAAATCAGACTACAATCTGATGAATTTTCCAACTGTATAGTAGCATCTACTTATGCATTGCTCAATTCTATTGAAGTACAATCATATCTTTGTTGCAATTCTCTCTAACTCCTTTAGATGATAAATTAAACCTTTACTTGATCTATAAAACTTCTCCACAAGTAATCCCTAGTGTCTGCGATCAGTCCGTCTCTTGCACAACCACACACTTTGCCCTAATTCATTAACCTATTTGTCAAGAACAAGTCGGCAAAGACCTAAATTTTAATTTTTATCGTATCGTGCCAAAATCAGGGATTTTTTTAGTGGCGATTATTCGCCAATTGGAAAATATATTTTGTCGGTCGTATAGAATTTGGTGAAAAATGCTTAGTATATTGGTTGATCAGTCACCTAGATTTTATAAAATACACATATAGTGGTCAGGTTGTTCACCACTATTTGCATGTTATTTCACTACGGTAGTCAGGTTGTTCGCCCATTTTTCTATTGTATATTTTACTATTATTTGTCATAGATTAAGGAAGGGTGTATTTATTGAGGATCACCATTTGCCAAAGGCCCATTTTCCCAAGTGAAAGTTTTATTTGCACTAGGACCCAATTCACCATGCATCATAAATAATTGTGTCCCAAATTCCCGCCCTATTCGCCTAGTCAATTACTTGAAATTACTCGGGGTTCACCAAATATTAGTTTTTATCACATGCAATTGTCAGACCCTTCGCCAAAATTTGAAATAAGAATTTGTATATAAGGATAGTTTCAAGAGATTTAGTAGTACAAAAATTTAGTTCATTTTGAGCTCACAATTGCGATCGGTAGCGAACCGGAACAACTACGATTCCGTAGTATATTATTCAAGTAAAATTTTATTGCAACCTTAATTTTTTGGAGATGTCATAGTCAAAGTAAAACTGGAAGAGTACTTTTAAAGGTGGAGATGTCCAAGAGAGGCCAATGAAATGCAAAAATATATCTTCATACTTTGGCGGGGACAGACACAATGGTGTTGGTCAAAGTGAGGAAGGTACATCATCAGAGGAACCTGTACAACTTCAAGGTTCTCAACTTACACAGGAGTCTATTCAAAAAATTGGGGAACCTAATAAATCTGGTGACGAAGTTGTAGAACCTAATATCTCTGATGAAGATGACCTTGAAGATGAATTTCAAGTAAATAACCAGTACCAGGATGAATCGATTGACTTCGGTGATGATGATGGTTCAATTAACAGTAACACTAAAGGGAGAGGAAAATCAAAAGAAAAAATTGATCATCAATGGGAGATGTCTAGGAGATTTAAATTTGATTGGGAAGAAAATTATCCATTCATTGAAATCATGGACAATCCAATTGTAGGTGAGCCTCCAGTAGAATGCAGATGTACGATTTGTAGTTGGAAGTATAAAAAGGAAAAGTGGTTGCAGCTTAAACTAGACACCATAGAGAAACATGTTGGTAAGGTTTATGAAACCTCAAGTGTAGATGGAAAGGAAATAAAAGTGGTAAGATATAAAAAAAAAGGAGCAATGTCAACATAAAAGGAATGCTGAGGAATATTATTTGTTTCATAATTTTAAGACGAATCCTGGTGAAGTTCAAGGTTCTATTAATGCTATTTTTACAAAAACAAGTGAAGTAGAAGAACGTGCAAAAGCTGTTCACTTAAGTAATGTTTTCCATATTTTGAGAAAAGGGCGTCCAATGACAGACTATCCATAAATGCCTGGATTTTTAAACTTCCTGAAAGTTCCTAACTATCCTATCACTCAATATTGGTCAATAAACAATGGATGGGAATGGGCAAGTTGTATTGCCCAGGTTGAAATACAGGATGTACAGAGAAAACTAAAAGAGTCAACCTTTATTGCATTGTCCTTAGACGAAGTTACAACAATAGATAATACATCATGGGTGTGCATGCATGTTTATATTGTACAGAATAATGTCTGCCAACCACATCGACTAACTGTTGCAAATTTGAGGGACAATGCGACATCAGAAAGTTTATTTCAATTAGTAAAGAGCCATTTAATTGAATATGGAGCTATGGATGGATTGACAATAGTGAAGAAGTTGATCTGTGTTGGAGCATATGGAGCTTCAGTAATGCAAGGTCAAAGGAATGGTCTTTGCACAAAGATACATACTTCTTGTTCACCATATGTTCTTGGCATTCACTGTATGGCCCACAAGATGAATCTTTCTTTTAGAGTTGTGAAGAAGTTTCCTTTAGTAAACAAGGTTGAAGATTTAGTAAGAGAGTTATACTCATTTTTTTGTCAAAGTCCCAAATTTTTTAGGGAATTTCAACACTTTTCTAATGGAATTACCAATAGAAACAATCTTCTAAAAGATGTTGATACCAAATGGATCTCTTTGGATGGATCAACGCATCAATTTTTTTATGAATATCAATCTTTGATTGGAATTATGTATGAAAATCATGACAATGCATAAAATCACAGATGTGGCAACCTGCTTTAGAGGTTAAGCAATATAGAGACACTTTTAACTTTAGCATCTCTTCTTCCCATGCTAGACGAAATGACATTCATTATGAAAAAATCCCAGCAAAGAGCCATGTATATTGTAGAATATGCTCATTTGTGTAAAATGTCATGCCAAGCCCTCGATAATCTCTATCAAAATGACCCAAATTTATTCGATGAAAATTTCCATCACTGGCGGAAACTAATAGATTTGGACAATCCTGATAATTATTTAAAGATCATTGAAAATGGAGATTTATGTGTTTGTGTAAGGGGATTTCAGATACCAATGTACTACAGTGCCCCAAAGAAGCAAGCTACAAGAGTTACAAGGGAAGAGTTTACCAAGATCATCAATTCTATACCAGCTAATGCAAGGGACATAGCCTATAAAGTTTCCTCTAAAATAAGATACTGATTCCCATTTGAACAACTCCTTGAGGCCATGGAAATTGGTTTTCCTCAATATTGGCGCTTAAACTCTAAGGAAGATTATTGTAATAGGCTATTGACTTTGATAAAGGAATTTTGCAAATTTGTAGAATTCAATGGAGTGACCATCAATGGAATTTTAGATGAGG
Organism: Thuja plicata; assembly: GCA_018584345.1. NCBI lineage: Eukaryota > Viridiplantae > Streptophyta > Pinopsida > Cupressales > Cupressaceae > Thuja > Thuja plicata. The sequence goes on from MU224712.1 coordinate 243,829, forward strand.
GTCTTCTTAGACAGCAATCAAGCACTTTTACAAGGACTATGAAGTATCAATATTAATTAATGCATAACCCACATGAAGAGGGATCGGTAAAAAGGCTTTGGATAGAACTAAAATAGAGAACAATGTTGCATGATGAAATTTCAGAGTTCTGCAAGCTTGTTGATCTATGTCAAACCATGATATTGGGTTTGGTGGAGGATGAGAGTGTTGGAAAGATTGCTACAATGTAGACAATTGTTATTTTGTCATTGATGTCAAACCTTAACTAGTGAAACTATTGTTGTATGTTTGAGTACCCTATCTATTGACTAATGAAGATTTGAAAGAATGGGAAAATGAGAAGACCAAGGAAATGGTTGAGTTATGAGTATACACGAGGGTACTTGATCATCTGGCACTTTGGCAAAGTGATGTAAGGAAACTCAGGTGCGAAAATAGCTTCCTACACTAATCTCTAAAGGAAAGTATTGTGCAAATTCTTTTAAATCCTTACAATTTCAGGTTCATTAACTACATTAACAATGATATTGCAACCATATACCATGCATACAAAAAATAGAGAATGACACAATGATTTACCCTGGGCAAAACCTTTCGGTAAAAAACCCCAACACTCCAAAACCTGCACAATGTATTATCTTCAACACAGTGGTTACAACACAATTGCAATGCAATTTATTTCAGGAGACAATCGACACACATAGATAAATCTAGTAGCACCAGATTATACCAACAATACACTCTTTTTCTATATCCGTCTGCAACCCTAGAAAATGCTTATATCATGTGCTTTCCTTTTTAGGGCAACTTCCAAAGATAGCCGTATTAGGGTTTTACCATTCTCTGAGAAAATAGGAACCCCACGATTGTGGAAGAGTGTATAGTACTCAACTTTATTAGTTGCCACATGTCATTGCATGTCTTCACCCATCATTGAATCTTCTAGAAATAGCTCTTACGTGTCATAGGAATCCGTCATAACCATTTTAGCCATGATCTCCTTACACACAATTCAAGATGCTGACACATCAAGTGGAGTGACACATCAACATGCCAACTAGACATGTACACTGACACTTAATTACATTATTTGCAAGAAATACATTTTACAAAACAAATAATAAGAATAGGAATTATCCAAGGTTGAGACACCTTATTCCTAACAAGTGATACATTATTTATCTATCACTGACAGTTCACTGGAAGGTCCATGCTGAGAAAATCAAAGTTGATGCTGAGAAAAGTGAAAGGTGATGCCGAGCAAAGAAAATATAATTCCGAGTGCCAGTGAAATGCCGAGAGAGACAGAGAAAGTTGAGCAACAGTATTTTGTTTATTGATGAGATTTGAGATCTATGGCCGACATAGTTGATTTTATTGGGATATGAATTCTTAATTAAGATTGGTCCACATTCATTTAATGCATGGGAAACCATTATTAGTGCATGGATTCAATGTTTAATTAATGACTGTATTGGAGGAGTAAATTAAATGTAATGATGGAAAGATCCGTTGGATCTGACCTAACCTAAGATCTACAATCTTGATTAAGCAGCAAAAGATCTATCTGACCTAGATGAAGAGGTATATTATAACCTACCATGGTTATTGTTATTGTATCCAAGGAAGGAGAAGTGGAATGAAAAGTATCACATGGTTAATTAACTGCTTGGTGAAGACCTAGCAGAGAAGCGAAGTGATTGCTTGATGAATTTCCAAGCAGATCTGAAGTTTGAGATGAAAATGAAGGCCACTCAGTGAATTAGCATTAGAGCTAAAATTGGATCTGGATTCACAAAGTAAGTTGTATGTATCAGATCACACCTGTTGATTACTTTCTAACCATTGTATCAGTTCAAATCCTTTAACTAGGTTGAACTAACAGTCATTGTATAAATCCTTTGAACAAGGTGACATTCAGATTGGAATGTTTTAAGTCCTCTAACAAAACCACTCCTGACAAGGTGATTAAATCCTTTAACCAGGTCGCATTTGACAGTGTGTTTTGTAACCTTTAACAGGGTAGGCTCCTAACAGGGCATCACTTTAGAAGAGTGAAATTTTGGTAGCATGTTACTAATGGTTTTTACCATATTGGGTTTCCATGTTAAATCATGGTGTCAAAATGTGTGAATGTTATTGTTGTATTTTACTGTTAAGTTTCTGCAAGCTTATTTCATTAGTACAATAAAATGCACACTTTTGTTGTTTATTGCTACCGAGTAGATCTGAGTTGTTGAAGTTGGTTTAAAGTTTTATATGGGCACATCGGGACCTGAGGATAACTGATTCACCCCCCTCTCAGATATTCTGAATTCATCCTAACAATTGGTATCAGAGCTGAGTTCTCTTGAAAAAGTTTGAAGGTACTTGGAGATAAAGGTCAAGATGTATAAAAGGGATGGACCGAAGATTAACAAGGAAAACTTTCCTTCATGGAAAAGCTTTATGAAACTTCACTTGGCCGATATTGGTGATTCTTCTAAATGACATATTGATATAGAGTATGTAGCCCCTACTGGAGTTCTAAATGCTGCACAATTAAGAGAAAAGCATGAACATAATCAACAATGTTGGAACTTGCATCATCATTGAACTATCATGAATTTGAGGACATCAAGGATTTTACAAGCACAAAGAAGATGTGGGATGCCCTTGCAACCATTTATGGAGGTGATACGAATGTACTAAGAGCCAAATCTGAAAGCTTGAGAGGTAAGTTTGATGATTTAAAAATGCAAGAAGGAGAAAATATAGTGCAATATTATGATAGGATAAAGGAAGTTGTAAATGCTATTAGAGGAGCTAAGGGAACCATTGATGAAGACACTATCATGAGCAAGGTACTAAGAACACTTCTTCCTATTTATGCTATTAGAGTATCTACAATTCAAGAACAAAGATTTATTCCTAATAACAATTTAACTCTGGAAAGTATGGTAGGAAGACTTACTGCATTTGAGATGTCAAATTTTGACAACTATACTCCACAAGTTTTTGAATTTGCATTCAAGTCACAGATGGTCATCAGCAAATCAAGGAAAGGAAATAAATGTGTGGATAGTGATAGTGACACCTCAGATGATGATCTAGAAGATCTTGAGGAACTTATGGCAAGGAGACTAGATAGAGGAAAAGGACAATTCAAAGGTAAACTTCCTATTATTTGTTTTTCTTGTAACAAAGTTGGTCATATTGCTGCTAGATGTCCTGACAAGAATGAAAAAGATGAAAGAAGAGATAGCAAGTACAAAGATAGAAAAGATGATCGAGACTACAGAAAGTACAAGGATTACAAAGACAAAGGTAATAAATCTTGTTATATAGCTAAAGAAGCTTCTAATAGTGAATCTGACAAATCTGATGAAAATGATATAGAAGTTATGTATGTTGCAATGAAAGATGATTCTGATGATGATGAGAAAACTGCACTAATTTATTATATGAGTAAAGGTGATCATTTGATTATTGACAGTGGTTGTTCACATCACATGACTAGTGATAAGGACAAATTTGAAACCTTAGAACAATGTAAATATGGATATGTTAAGTTTGGTAATGATACACCTTGTAGAGTTAAAGGGAAAGGATCAATTCAACTAACTAGCAAGATTAGATGTGATGATGTATACTGGGTTGATGATCTTAAGTATAATTTGCTGAG